>PVKS010006874.1:0-19884 GCA_004027875.1 Aplodontia rufa | reverse complement strand
AAAACCCTAAAAATAAACCAAAATGGCAATAAATAAAAAAATCATCTCTCAATTATATCATTGAATATAAATGGTCTAAACTCTTCAATACAAAGACATAAGTTGGCAGATTAAATTTAAAAACAAGACCCAACAATACATTTCCTGCAAGAGATACACGTCACAGGCAAAGACATACATAGGCTGAAGGTGAAAGGAAGGGAAAAAACATATCCTGCACACACGTCTTATGAACAAACTGGTATTCCAATTCTCGTATCAGATAAGGTAGACTTCAAACCAAAATTAATTGGAAGACACAAAGAAGATCATTTCATTCTACTCAAGGGAACCATAGAACAACAGTATACAACCATCATAAATATATGTGCCCCAAACAAAGGAGCATCGATACACTTTAAACAGGCTCTTCTCAAATTCAAGAACCAAATTGAACACAATATAATTATTCTGGGGGGACTTTAGCACACCTCTTTCATCACTGGATACCTCATCTGAACAAAAACTGAGTAAAGATACTATAGAACTAAACCATATAATTCACAGTTTGAACCTAACAGACATTTTTAGAATATTTCACTCATCAACATATGAATATACTTTCTTTTCAGCAGCACATGGAACATTCTCTAAAATAGATCATATTCTAGGGCACAAAGAAAATCTTAGCAAGTACAGAAAAATAGAGATAATACCCTTCATCCTATTTTATCATAATGGAATGAAAGTAGAAATTAACAATAAGATAAACTATAGAATCCACTCTAACACCTGGAGATTAAATAATACACTCATTAATAGTGGATGGATAGCAGAAGAAATCAGGGGAGAAATTTAAAAATATCCAGAAATATATGACAACAGTGATACAAAATAGCAAAACCTATGAGGCAGTATGAGGCAGTCCTAAAAGCATTAAGCTCATTCATTAAAAGAATATAAAGACGCAAAATCAATCAATAATATAACACTTCATCTAAAGGTCCTAGAGGAGAAGAACAAGCCAACACCAAAATTAGTAGAAGAGAGGAAATAATTAAAGCCAGATCTGAAGTCAATGAAACTGAAATCAAGAAAATAGCACAAAAAAATCAATGATACAAAAAGTTGATTTTTCAAATGGATAAACAAAATTGATAAACCATTAGCCACACTAACAAACAGAAAGAGAAAAATATATCATTAAAATCCACAATGATAAAGGAAAAATCAAGACAGACACTGCTGAAATCCAAAGGATCATCAGAAGCTATTTTGAAAACCTGTACTCCATAAGTTAGAAAACCTTACAGATATGGATGAATTCCTAGAAAAAAACAAAACACCCAAATTGAATCAACAAAAAATAGAAAACCTAAACAAATAAGGTTCTAGTGAAGAAATAGAAGCAGGCATCAAAAGCCTTTCTACAAAGAAAAGCCCAAGACCAGATAAATTCTCAGCTGAGTTCTACAAGACCTTTAAAGAAAAACTAATACCAATCCTCCTCAAATTATACATGAACTAGAAAAGTAGAAACTCTACCAAATTCTTTTTATGAAGCCAGTATCACCCTCATATCAAAACCTGATGAAGATAAGGAAAGAAAACTTCCGACCAATATCCTTGACGATAACATAGATGCAAAAATCCTTAATAAAATATTGGCAAACCACTAATAAATATACATTAAAAAGATAGTACACCATGACCAAGTGGTATTCATCCCAGGGATGTAGGGCTGGTTCAATATTCAGAAGTCAATAAACATAACTCATCACATAAATAGACTTAAAAACAAGAATCATATGATTATTTCAATAGATGCAGAAAAAGCATTTGACAAAATAGAAAACCCATTCATATTTAAAATACTAGAAAAGATAGGAATAGAAGGAACTTACCTGAACATAGTAAAGGCCATTTACAAACAAACCTAAGGCTAACATTATTATGAATGGAGAAAAATTGAAAGCATTTCCTCTGTAAACCAGAACTAGACAAGGATGCCCACTTTCACCACTCCTATTCAACATATTTCTTGAAACTCTGGCCAGGGAAATTAGGCAAGAGAAGAAAATTAAAGGGATACAAATAGGTGAAGACAAGCTCAAACTATCTATATTTGCTGAAGACGTGATTATATATTTAGAAGATCCATAAAACTCCACCAGAAGACTTCTAGAGCTCATAAATTAATTCAGCAAGGTAGCAGGATACAAAATCAGCATTCACAAATAAATTGCATTCTTTTATTCCAATAATGAACATACTGAGAAAAAATTAGGAAAATTACTCCATTTATAATAGCTTCAAAAAATAAAATACTTAGGAATCAATCTAACAAAAGAGGTGAGGGACCTCTACAGTGAAAACTGTACTACACTAAAGAAAGAAACTGAAGAACTTAATGGAAAGACTGCCCATGTTCTTGGATAGGGAGAATTAATTGTATCAAAATGGTCATATTACCTAAAGCACAGTACAGATTCAATGCAATACCCATCACAATTCCAGTGACCTTCTTCACAGAATTAGAAAATTCATGTGGAAAATTAAGAGACACAGAATAGACAAAGCAATCCTCAGTGAGAAAAGTGAAGCTGGAAGAATCACAATACCAGACTTCAAATTATACTACAGAACAAAAACAGCATGGTACTGGTACCAAAATAGACATGAAGATCAATGAAATAGAACAGAAGACATAGAGGAAAGCTCACATAAATACAGTTACTTCATACTCAACAAAGGGGCCAAAACCTTAAGTTGGAGAAAAGACAGTCTATTTAACAAATGAGAAACTGGAGATTCATATATTTTAAAAACGAATCTCAATCTCTATCTCTCACACTGCACAAAACTCAACTCAAAGTGGATCAAAGACCTAGGAATTAGACCAGAAACCCCCAAAGCACAAGAAGTAAAAGGAAAAATCAGTAAATCGGATGGCATCAAATTAAAAAGCTTCCTCACGGTAAAGGAAGCAATTGAGTGTGTGAAGACAGAAACTACAGAATGGGAAAAAAATCTTTGCCCTCTGCACTTCAATCAGGACATTAATATCCAGTATATACAAAGAACATAAAAAGCTTAAACCAAAAAAAAAACAACAAATACCCCAATCAATAAATAGGCAAAAGAACTAAACAGACACTTCTCAAATGAAGAAATACAAATGGTCAACACATACATGAAAAAATGCTCAACATATTTAGCAATTAGAGAAATGCAAATTAAAACTACACTGAAATTTCACCTCATTCCAGTTAGAATGGCAATAATCAACAAATGTTGGTGGGGATGTGGGGAAAAGGGTACACTTATACATGTTTGGTGGAACTGCAAACTGGTACAACCACTCTGGAAAGCATTTTGGAGATTCATCAAAAAACTTAGAATGGATCCAATATTTGACCCAGCTATCCCAGTCCTTGGTGTAGATTCAAAGGACCTAAAAGCAGCATACTATAGTGATGCAGTCACATCAATGTTTGTAGCAGCTTGGT
This sequence comes from Aplodontia rufa, assembly GCA_004027875.1. NCBI lineage: Eukaryota > Metazoa > Chordata > Mammalia > Rodentia > Aplodontiidae > Aplodontia > Aplodontia rufa. Next base: position 16,396 of record PVKS010006874.1, on the reverse strand, counting down.
TCACAATAGGTAAGCTATGGAACCAACAAAGGTGCAGTTCAACTGATGTATGGATAGAGAAATTGTGGCATATACCCACAATGGATTATTACTCAGCCACAAGGATGAATGGTATTATATCATTTGCTGGCAAACGGATGAAACTGGAGGATATCATGCTAAGTGAAATAAGTCAGTCTGAAATAAACCAAAGGTCAAATATTCTCTCTGATATGAGGAAGCCAACCTGAAATAAGGAAAGAACAGAGGAATAGTCAAAGGGAAAGGAAATGGAGGAAGGAAGAATGAAATAGGGAAAGTTAATGGAAGTAATCAGACTTAACTCGCTCATATCCAAATATGAACATAACATAGTGAATATCATCAATATATAACTCAATGAGTCACTAAAGAAAAGAAGAAAAAAGAAATTTAGTAAACAACAGAAAGACCAGTAGAGGGAAGAGAAAGGAGAGGGGATGGGGGATCTTGGGGACTGAATTAGAATAAGGTATACTGCGTGCTATACTATTGTCAAATATATCTAAAAAGAACAAAGGGTAGGGAGCAGGGAGGAAAGATAAGGGGAAATGCTGGAACCGAGTTAAAACAAGTTACACTCCAAGCTTTTCATAAATATGTCATTGTATATACTATTGTCATGTATATAAAAAATGTTCTTCATAGGTATAAGAATTATGTAACTTTACTTGGGTATATTAGGGAAAATATATGACCCAGGAAGAGAGGCAAGGGACCAGGGAATGGGAGTAGGGAGGTGGGGGAGTTCTGGGAGAATATTGACAAAATTATATTGCTGTACTGTGTGCATCTATGAAGGTGTGACAACAAATCCCATCATTATGTACAGCTATAATGCACAAATTTTTAAAAAGGGGGGCATCTGTGGGGAGTTTAGTCACCAAAACTAAGAGAACCTTCCAACTGAATATTAAATACTCTGGTTTTAAGTCTCTTGGCCCTCCATTGACTCCCTAATTTTTTTTTTCACTTTCTTCTTCACCAAGCTTCACACAATCTTCTAATTTTAGAAATCCTAGTTTCCCTTAGCATACTGGTCGAATAGCACTAAGCTATTTCTAAACTTAATCTATTCCTATTTTATCTAAATTCAACAAAGTGGTATTCTCAGTAGATCCTAGAAAGATCACTCAGTAGGTGCTTTTTCAGCATTCTTCGTCAAAGATACAACAGGAAAAATGGTCCTACTTAGGACAAAATCTCTGAAAGACAATATGCCTAGCTTAAGTCTGGGTTGACAATGTGGACAAAGATTAGGGTTAGATATAGAAAAGTTAGAGATAAACTTAGATTTTCTTGAAAAGTGTAAAGATCTTGCATTCTGCTTTTGAAAGGGTATGGATTTGGGTCAATGAATGTTGCTCATCAATGAAAGCAACATTTATTGACTAATTCTGCTATATATACTGTGTATCTACTAGTGTCACACAATATTCTAAGCACATGAGTACATCAGTGAATGGGAGAGATAAAATGCTTATGAGATTGGTAGGGCAATTATTATATCTACCTCATGGGGTTGTTGTGAAGTTTAAATAAACACAGCAAGGAAAATTACCAAAGTCCAATAAATATGATAACAATGATGATGGTGATGAGGATGATGATTGCTGTTGTCATATCAGCAATATACTGATAAGAATGCTATCAAAGTAGATAAAGTGTTAGAAAGGTTCTGACACCCAGGGGTAGAGATAAGAGGCTTACCTTGATCAATCCAATCCAATATATCTATTGAAAGTCTTTTATATACCAGGTTTTGTTTTGGGAGCTTAAGATACTGAAGTGATCAAAAAGGAAAGAAAAATTTTTATCTGGTTGCACAAGATTCCTGTTCTGTCTGTGATAGACTTGTTTCTTTGAGCTTGAATAACATGTCAAGCAATGAGCACATGTCAGGTCGCCTTCATCTACGATGAATTTTTAACTTCTCTGCCAGCATCCATTTGTTGAAACATTTGTCAAGAGAGATCAATTTTTAGTAATCAGTTATTAGCAACTCTATGAAATAAAAGAGAAATCTTATTGACATACACATTTAATAAAATTAAAAATTAAAAAAGTCAGTCACAAAGAATACTTCCATATCTTAACAATAAAGTTCTTCTTTCTTAAACATCTTTATTTTGTGAAATACAGGTTATGATTCTTGATCCAAACTCACCATATCTTTTAAGGAAAAAAAATGGCTACTCCATTGTTTCAAAAAAATTGATAATAATCCCTGAGGCTTCCCTGTATGAATTAGTCTTCAAAAGGTCATGAAGTTGATACTGCAGAGCTACTGTCTACCACACTACTCATCTTTCCAAGAGCTGCCAAATCTATAGGAAGTGTAATCATTTACAAACTAGAAAATGAATTTGGTAAATGATCATAGAAAAATGTTCAGACTCACTAATAAACAAATTCAAATGAAAACAACAAAATGTTTTTACCCAATAAATTAACACAAACAGTATTTATAAAGGTAAATCCCAATACTGTCAAGAAAGCAGTTAAATTGGTAATTTTCTCTTGCTGATGTCAGTGTTAATTGGCCTTTAGGGATGAAATCTGCCAAAGAACAGATTTCACACAATATTATTTTTTTCATACTTTTGAATCAGTAACACAATCTGCTAGACTCTATCCTGATTTTGAGCAAAAGCATACGCTTGAAGATGTTGTCACACCATTATGTATATTAATAAGGACATAAATAATTTAAATACCAAACAATGAGAACTGTTAAATTATGGCATATTATTCAATCATTAAAAACATAAAAAAGTTTATATTTTGTACTCCACTTCACATATACTACATTACAAAAGTATTTGAAATAGGAACATCATGCAAAATGATTTTTAAGTGCAGCCTGCATAGGAAACATGGAATAAGATGAGAATGCAATATGACAGAATACATAGAAAATATTTTGAAGCATAGTAGAAACTATTTATAAACATGTATCCAAAATTATTCCATTAAAAGGAGTTTTAAATTAATTACAGACGGTCTCTGACTTACAATGGTGCAATTGAGGCTTTCTAGATTTTTCAACTGTGCAAAAGTGGTACACATTCTCAGCGGGCGTGGTGTTGCACACCTGTAATCCCAGCAGCTCAGTAGGTTGAGGCAGTAGGATCACAAGTTCAAAGCCAGCCTCAGCAATTTAGTGCGGCCCTAAGAAACTTAGTGAGACCCTGTCCCAAAATAAAAAAATAAAATGGGCTGAGCACCCCTGGGTTGAATCCCTAGTACCAAAAACAAAAACAGAAAAAAAAAGTGATGCACATTACACACTCAGGAGAAACCGTATTTACAATTTTAAATTCTGTTTATTTTTTTAACCAGGCTCTGAGTCAGCCACTCCATCATGAGGATACTATGCATTATTTTAGTAGATTAAATGTATTAAAATCATTTTTGGCCAGTCACATTGGTTCCCTCCTACCATCACAGCTATGCAGGAAGCTAAAGCAAGAGGATTGCAAGTTCAAGTCAGCCTGGCCAAGATAGCAATACTCTGTCTCAAAATTAAAATGAAAAAAGGGCTGGGGATATAGCTCACTGGTAAGGTCACTTGCCAAGCATGTGTGAGGGCCTGGGTTCAATCCCCAGAGCCACAAAATTCATTTTTGGTTTTAGGTATTTTCAATTTATGATGGGCTTATTGTATGATTTGGACATAACCCATTGTGTCTGCTTGTGACACCACATATTGTAGTCAGAGTGTGAAGAGGAGCAACAGAAGCTGCAGACATGTGGAACTCACTGTGACACCAGGAACTTAATCTTGTCCGGGTACATTTGTATTCCAGTTCCCATCGTAGTATGGGAAGTCAGGAAGAAATGCTGATAATAAGGATCAAGTGTCACTGCCCATTTTCTTTCTTTGGTTGATTGGCAAGTAGGTGGATGTGGATCATTTTTAGCTTATTAAAGAAAAGATCTAAAAGGTACAAAATAAAGCAGTTGGCAAAAACTTACCCCAAACACCAAACCAGAAGAATTCTATATAAATTTCCCAAAACTGGGACACTGAATTTAAAGTAAAATATAACAACTCCCAAAAATGTTGTTGACAGCACTCAGAATACAAGGACCATTTGTTTTGGATCTTTCATTTCAGCAAGGCTGCCTTCAGAATGAAAATCTCTCAATTCTCAGGGTTATATACTCAGAAGCTTCTTTAGATCCAGCTGAGAAACAACAGAACAGTCATAAGTTATAGATTGCAGCCTTATCTGAAAAAAAAAAAAGGAAATGCTTGTTATAATAAGACTCTCAATGGAGAAAAGGTTGGAGACCAGAAGAGAAAGTCAGAAATAAGAAGTAAAAACCTATGAAAAACAGCAGCAGCTCAAAAATAACTTCTTTTCAAAAATTACAAAGATGGCTAGGCATATTAATTTTCAAAGCCCCCACCAACTTATTCATGATGAAGGCCAAACCCCTAACAGGACCTTGAAAATCCCTCTGCTTTAATCTCCCACCTATCCCCTGACCTCATCCTATTCCACGTTTTCTGCTCCTGGGGTATCCCTGAGTAGTGCTTATAGGATTTTTGTAGTTCATCTCATTCAGTGACACTCTATTCTCTCACATAATTTATTTCTTCATCTTCATGTCAGTCAGAAAACAGTCAGAAAAGCAGAAATCATGTTAGATATTTCAACAGAGGGAAATTAATATCAGAAATGAGTTATACAAATCTTTGAGGACCTATGAAGCAAAAAGAGAAGATAGAAGTGACCCACATAATGATATCAATTTATTTTCCTTATGTATTATATTTGTTAAAAATCCATTAGTCACCAAGGTATGAAAATTAAATATTTCAATGTTGTTTATTAAGTTCATTGACATTTGTTATATTTTAATTGGAGATGTTCTCTTGTTAAACTGTGTAAGAAGTAAATGGGTTTTTCTTCAATTTTTTTATTAAGAAGTAGTTATTGCACAATCATAAATGTGCATAAAGTAACAATATGATATGCTTTTCTCCTAAACCAAAGTTAATTCCACATTACCCACACCCCAGTCTCTTGATTCCTCCATATTTTGTCCCTACCACCGATATAAATCTCCATCATATATATATATATGTATATGATTGAAATGATTGCATAAGTGTTATCTGACTTCTCCAGGGGATAAAGAGTATACTACATTATTGGGGTTAGATTGTTTTTCCTTTTGTAGGGATTTGAGGTGAGCATAAACTTATTTATTCAAGATCTCTCCTGATTTTTAAGGTAGACACTCAGTGCTGTAAATTTTCCCCATAGCGTGTTTTCATGCTATCCCAAAGGTTTCAATGTGTTGTCTTCCTTATTCTCATTCTCCTCTCATGTATTCTTGGATCCATTCTTAATTTAATAGGGTATTATTCAATCTCTATGTATATGTGTGTTTTCTGTTATGATTTTTGCTGTTAATTGTTAGACTCATGGCATCATGCTCTGATAGGATACATGGAATAATATCTGCTTTTTTATATTTGCTGAGACTTTGTGAACTATACTATGATATAATTTGGAGAAGGATCCATATGCTGCTGAGAAGAAGGTATAGTCAGCCAATTTGGGGTGGAATATTCTATAAACGTCTGTTAACTCTATTTGATTTATGGAGTTGTTTAGGTTGGAGATCTCTTTATTATATTTTTGCTTTTAAAATCTGTGTAATGGTGATAGAGGAGTATTATGTGTCCCATTCTTATCAAATCCACAGGTGGTTTCTTCTCATAGAATAATTTTTCCATACAGTTGAGTATTATTGTTAACTATGGTTATATCTTCCTGTTGTAGCCTTCCCTTTACTAGGATGTAGTGTCCTTCTTATCTCTTCTGATTAGTTTATGCTTAAAATTAACTTTGTCAGAAATAACTATTGCAAAACATGCTTGCTTTTTTGGGCTGTATGCCTGTGGTAGACTTTTTTTCCATTCTTTCATCCTCAATTTCTGGATGTCATTGGCTGTAAGGTGGGTCTCCTATAAGCAGCATATTGTCAGATTTATTTTTTAATCCAATTTGTTAATTTGTGTCTTTTGCTTGGTGCATTGAGACCATTCACATTCAGTATTAGGATAGTTCTGTGGTTGTGGTTCACAGTCGTCATGTTTCATTAATAAGTTCTGTGCTGTCTAGGTTCTTTGATAGCATGTACTTTTATTGAATTTCCTCTATTTGTGGGTTTTAAGGAGTTTGTTCTTCTATCTGGAAAATTCTTTGTAATGCTGATTGTCTGTTCATAAATGCTACAAGTTTGATCTTAGTGTGAAATGTTCTTATTTCCTTGTCAAATGTAAAACTGAGTTTTGCTGTGTATAATATTCTTGGCTGCAGAGTTGTGGTCATTCAGACATTGAAAGATCTCCTTCCAGGATCAACCTGCTTCTAGGGTCTGAGCTCAGAAGTCAGAGGTAATCTTTATTGGTTTGCTTCTGAATGTGATTGGTGTTTCTCTTGCAGATTTCAGTATTCTTTCCTTGATTTCCCTGTTACATATTTTGAATATGATGTATCTCAGTGACCTTCTCATTTGATTAGACCTGTTGGGTAATCCTGTATGCTTCCTGGATTAGCATTTCTGACTCTATTCTGATATAGGAACAATTTTGTTTAAGTTTTTCTTGATGAGAATGTTCTTTATGTCATTTGCTTTTTTATTTCTTCCTGTGTCCCTATTACTCTTAGATTGATTCTTATGATTTCATCCCAGACATTTTGAAAATTCTGCTTGTGTTCTATGAGATTGTTTTCTTTTTTTGTCATCTGTGCTCTCAAGATTACTCAGCCTATCCTCATTATTGAAATTTCTTTCTTCAAGAGCTGAGGTTCTGCTTTCTATAGATGTTAGTCTATTATTAATTCTTCCATCTGATATGATTGCCTGCAGATTTTATCTCCATTACTTCCTTTTTCAATGTGTATGTTTCTTTAATAATAGAGTTTTTCCTGTCTTGGGTTTTTTCACTTAGTCCTCTCATTAAATCTTCTTTTAGTTCATTGTTCCTTTTAGTAATCAGATTGTTGATAATTTGTTCTATATTTTAATCCCTCTCCCTGTCCATGGGCTTCTTGGTAGGAGAGTTGTGGGTTGGAGGTGAACTGTTTCTAGTTTGACTTCTCATCTTTGAACAGCTTCTTCTAGATCTTAGAATTGAGGTTCCATATGTGGAAGTAAGGCAAGTCTCCAGATGTTTCTTCCCTGAAGGTCAAATGGTCAGGTCAGACACCGCCTCTCTGATGACCACCTTCTTCCAGAAAGCTGCTTCTGCTTGGAGCCTCGTTTTGTTGCATCTTTTAGATCTAGGTTCTAGGACTCCGATTTGGAACCTGCTGGGGTTTATTGAAGCTAAGCAGTAGGGGTACATTGTTGGGTCCTGGAAATACACAGCAGGCCAGAACAGGCCAGAACAGACCAGCCTAAAAGCTATGCTGGGACTTGCAATCCTTGTTGACTGGGACAAGCCCAATACATCTGGAGCTGGCTGATATGCATGACAACTCGTCGGTTTCCAGGTGTGGGGTTCTCAGGGGTGTCCTGCATGCCTCCCAGAGTCTAGTCCAGAGGCCTGGGCACACTCAGCAGCAGGACAGGTCCAGGTGCTGAGTCCTCAGGGTGTCCTGCACACTTGATGGGGCCAGGGTCAGAGTCCTGGAAATGCTCAGCAGTGGGATGGGTCCAGGTGCAGGGTCCTCAGGGTGTCCTTCACACCTGCCAGGACTGTGGCCAGAGTCCTGGGAACACTCAGTGATAGGGCAGGTTTGGGCATAGGGTCCTTGGGGTGTCCAGAGCACCCTCTTCTTGAATGTTTGTAAGAGTGTTAGCTTTTTTACCAAATTTGTAAAAAAGAAAAAAAATCACTATATTAGTTTTGTCTACAATAGTCGATATTTTTCAAGCCAAGCTTTTTGGTGCATGCCTATAATCTCAGCGAGTCTAGAGACTGAGACTGAAGAATTGCAAGTTAAAGACCAACTGAAGCAACTCAACAAAGCCTTAAGCAACCTAGTGAGACTACCTCAAAATGAAAAATAAAAAGAGATGGGGATATAGCTCAGTGGTAAAGTGCACCTGGGTTCAAACTCCAGTAATATAAAAAAGTATTATAAAAAATTAATATTTTTCAGTTTTTACCTATTTATTTATCTTTTAATTTTTCTTATCCTGGTTTTTCATGGACATAAGTAAGATTTTTAAAAATATTTAATCATATCTAACACTATTTTCTTTTGTAATCTCTTATGTCTATGCTGAGAGCATTTTCCATACCAACATACAATATCCTAATATATCCCTAATTTTCATAGTACCTCTACTTTAATTATTAGCAATAATAATTAAACCATGTCAAATTTAGTTTGTGGCCTCATATGAGATGAGATTTTTTTCATTTTTTTTTCTAAATAACCAATTTTCTCAACACCTTGTTTCTTATCAACCATCCCTTGTTCCATGTATGTATTTGTGAAGATTATTTTGTCAAATACTAAGTTTTTTATACTAGGATTTGTTTCTATGCATTCAACTTGGCTTTGACAGTTATATAAATGCCACATTGTTTTTAAAATTACTACGTTTTAAGTTACGAGGAACTTAAACTAAACTCCCTAAACTCCTCTCCCTCAATTCGTTCTTTATTAAAATTTTCTCAGACAGTCTTCTCATATTCAATAATTATCACACTATTTCTGAAGCTTTCTTTTTGAAACCCAACCTTTTACCTAGGAAAATTCCTTCATCAATTTTTGTTATTTTGTAAGAGTTTTTTCAACCATACTGTTAGTTATTTCTAGTCTTAAAAAGAAATGCTTCTGATTATTGATCAGTCTCCTGAAATTATGTCTGCAACATGTATAACATTGATTCATGTACATTTGATAGTATAATTATAAATATTGTAAGAGTTGGGATTTTAAATCTAGGGCATGTCTTCAGATTTCCAGTAAAGCATGCCGTTAAATAATTTGTTCACATATTTGTCTCAGTTTATTCCTCAATAACATTACCCTTGACAAGATCTTGCTGCAAAAAAAAATATGTTTTGCAGCAAAATATATTTCTTTTTCAAGGAAATACATGAATCAACTTCCAATATATTGATCATTATGGTTTGTGGTTCCCAAACAAAGTTTTCAATCTAATAAAGAATCCAATACTTCTTATTTATTAATTAATAATTTTTATATCAGGGATTGAGTCTAAGGGCACTTAACTATTGAGCCACATCCCCAGCCCTTTATATTTCATTATGAGACATGATCTCACAAGTTGCTTAGAGCCTCATTAAGCTGTTGAGGCTGGCTTTGAACTTGCGATCCTGCTGCCTCAGTCCTCCAAGCTGCTAGGATTACAGGCATGTGCCACTGCTCCCAGGCCATATTTCTCTTGAAAACATTCACTCTTCCTTTTGCTCAACTATGCATGCAAGTAAATCAGCAATAGGCAACCTGCGTGCCTCCTCAAATAATGTTGATAGTATTGTACTGATTGGTTGATATGATCCTTCAGGAGGTGTGGTTTCCCTCCTAGGGGCCAATTCCGACACTGACACTTTCTTCAAGACTGAGCTGTAGGGAATGACACCTGCAAGCCTTCCACATCTGGATCAATTTACTTACTCGGCCAAGCTCTTCCCTCTTGCATAACGGTGACTCATCCTTTTGTTTTCCTTTACCTCTTATTTATATTATAATTACTCTAAGTATTTTCTTTATGTGTATTGGGAACCACAACAGACATTGTTACAATTTTCTCTTCAGGTCCAACTTATTTTGAAAACTCAATGGACAGGGGAAAATCTATTGTTATTTACTCTTTCTTTTGTTCTTTCTTCTTTTACTATGCTCCAAGATTCTTTGTTTTCATTTCCTTACTGCTTAGAGAACTTTTTTTTTAACCATTCTTTTAGCCTAAGTGTGCTGGTGACAAACTCTCTTACCTGACTCTGGAACACCAGTTATCCAAGTAGTCCAGCTTCTAGGAACATACTTCCAAATGAAGTATGTTCATTCAACTACAAATCTTTTGTGTTGGTTGTGATGAAGGAAGCTACAGTAGTGCTGTCTGAAGAGGTGACAGGATGCCAGAAACAACTTTCCTGTTCTAGAAGCAACCACATGATGAAGGACTATTATTGAGGAATGATTTGCTGCATTATCTGTGGATTATAATGTCACATGCTATTTTTTGCACCTGATTTGGTACTAGGGTTTTACCACCTGGGCATATATAAGTAATAGAAATATAATTAGAACAAATTTTCACTGAGACAGAAGCAAGAGGGCAAAAAAAGTACTTACTAATCTACTTTTCTACAGCTGTGGAGACTTAATTCTTTCAAGTGTTGCTGAAATCATTAACAAAATAAGTTGTAATTTTAAGTGTGGATGTTTAGATCAAACACCAAATGGATTGAGGCTCAGAATTAAGAGTTTATATTATGGTGGTAGGTAACCATATAGCTGTAAGTAGTATCAGGGAAAAAATCTCCCCATATCCTAATAAAATAAATAAAATAAAAATACTGATTTTTTAAAAAATATCACCAACTATTTCACTACTTTTTCTGTCATTGTATGACTTTGAAACAGGCAAAATGAATCCAGAGCTAGTCATTCCTTAGAATACTACTTGCATCCTGCTTGAACCACAAAGAAAGACAATTTTAAGAAGGAATGCCACAGGCTGGGGTGATGTTCCTGAGCCTTTTGAAGTCATAAAAATAGTGTAGACTGAGCCCTCAGTTTTAGACTTCATAGCACATCATATGCCCAATTGATAGTCATTGGTCACATCCATAAGATACAAAGGCCAGTGTTCTGTTTGATGCACTGTCTGAGATTTCAAGCCTTCTTTGAATGACTGTAAAAAGCAGCTAGACCAAGTTAATAGCAGTACTTCTACTCTGGACAGCTACGTCTACTGACTTAACTAAAAACTGTCTCTTTGGCTTTTTAAATTATTCTGTCCGAGTTTCACTGGGAAGGTACAAAGTCATACGTGACATACGTGCTTGTACTTCTCATGACCCTTAAAGAACATTCTCATTAAAAAAAAATCAAGGTGGAAAACCAGCATTATTAGATTAATGGACTGTGCAGTGGCCCTAAGAGGAATAGGTAATTATGTTAAGTAAGCCATATCAACTCAACCTTTAAAAAAAAGAAAAAATCCACAAGTGGGAACTTGTTAAAACCCCTATTATGAATTACCTAAATAATACATGAATTTTTGGTAACTTTTGATAGTTTTTTGCTAAAGTACAAATATATGTATTAATCACTCTATCTTGTTGAGAAAATGACTAATTGTCAGGATACTAAAAAGCCTGAATGCTTATGAACAGTGATAACACAATGTTGTTGTAAAAGTATTATAACACAAATAAATAAAAATAAGAGGCAAAAATATATATCATGCTAAAAGTGTGGCCAATATTTTAACATGATTCCTTCATTTTTCCCCAAAGCATTTTCCATTCAATTATACATTTTAAATTTACCTAACATCAAAAGTAATTATTATCCCCCATAGATATATGACCCTATAATCATTATTTTTAATGGCTGTAATATCAATTTGGTGAACACAACATAATTTGCTTAACTGTCCTATAATGTGAGATTTAAATAATTTACATTGTTTAAAATTATGTATTTTAAATGTTTAGTGCAGTTCTTCATGAATATAATTTTGTCCATATGTTGAATAACTTGCTTCAGAAATATTCCTAGAAGTAGAATATGTTTGACATTATGAAATTTTAAAAAAAATTGAAAGCATTGCCTAATTTACTTTTAATTATTTTCTGATGTTAAAGCTGTTTTTGTATTTGTGCTCATTTTTTAACTTTAAAAATCCATGAATTTTAAGAATAGAAAAATATTTGCATTCTCCAAGCTAATGAAACAACTTTAATATTTGATTATATGTTGCTCCATGATCTTTTTTTTTTTCAATATCCAAACTTAGTGTTTTTTTTGCATTCAACATAGTCTTACATATTGGAAGGAATCATTGCTACACATTCATGAAGACATGGATATCGACAAAGCAAGCCAAGGCCAATGCCAGGTCGTAGACTCCCCACTTTGACTTCTCCCTGTTCCAGTGTTTCCCCTACTTTACTTCCATGTCAATTGGGCTTTTCATGAACATTGAGGGTTTCCAACTGCATTTAGAGCCCCCTTAATCCCTCCCTCCCATTTCTGCCTCCCTCCCTTCACCCCTCAGCATCATAGCCATGGTTTCCCTTGCTCATGTAAAAATTCACCATATTGAGATTATTATTTAGCTTAGCCAACTTTCAGTCTTTCTCAGATTATGTTCTACATATGAGAGGAAAACATTAGGCACTTGAGTCTCTGAGTTTGAGATAGTTCACTCAGCATACTTTCTTCGATCTTCATCCATTTGGATGCAAAAGCCATGATATCATTCTAATAGCAGAGTAGAACTCCATTGTATATATGCGTCACAGTCTTTGAATCCACTTGTCCAGTGAGCAGTAACTGGATTGGTTCCATAGTTTAGTTATAGTAAATTAAGCTGCTATAAACATTGATGTAGCTGTATCTCTATTGTGCAGTTTCTAGCTCTTTTGGGAAAATACCCAGGAGTGGGATAGCTAGATCATAAGGTGGTTCCATCCCTAGTTTTTTGAGGAGTCTCCACACTGCTTTCCAGATTAGCTGTACAAGCCTACAGTCACATCAACAGCGTGATAACTTTTCTTTCTTCCCACAATCCCTCCAGCATCTGTTATTGTTCATATTCTTCAATTTTGCCACTCTGACAAGAGTGAGGTGGAATCTCAGCAAAGTTTTGATTTGCATTTCTCTGATTGCTAGTGATTTTCTCATATATTTATGGGCTTTTTTGACTTCCTCCATTGAAGTTTCTGTTTAGTTCCCTAGACCATTTATTTTTTGGATTATTTGTAGTTTTGGTGTTCGTTTTTTGAGTTATTTGTATATTCTGGTTATTAACCCTCTGTCAGAGGTGTAGCAGGCAAAGATTTTCTCCCATTCTGTAGGTTCTTTCTTGACACTCTTGACTAAATCTTTAGCCATGCAGAAGCTTTTTAGTTTAATGGCATCCCATTCATTTACTCTTGGCTTTAAATCTTGTGCTATGGGAGTCTTGATAAAGAAGTCAGCACCAACACCAATGTTGCGGAGTGTTGAGACTATTTTTTCTTCTAGCAATTATATAGTTGCTAGTTCAATTTCCAGTTTTTTGAACCATTTTGATTGATTCTTGTGCAGAGTGAGAGATAAGAATCTAATTTCAGTTGTCTGCATATGGTTATCCAGTTCATCTAGCACCATTTGTTGAACAGGCTGTCCTTCTTCCACACCATGTTTTTGCCCCTTTGTCGAATATCAGATGGTTAATGACTTGAGGATCAAAAAGAATAAAATACCTGGGCATCAATCTAACAAAGGATATAAAGCAACTCTACAATGAAAACTATCAAACATTACAAAAAAGAAATTGCAGAAGACCTGAATAGATGGAAAAACATTCCATGTTCTTGGTTAGACAGAATCAATATAATCAAAATGGCCATTCTATCAAAAGCCCTATACATAGTCAATGCAATCTCCTTCAAGATACAAATGGCATTCTTCACAATATAGAAAAAGCAATTCTCAAATTCATTTGGAATAACAGAAGGCCCAGAATAGCCAAAACACTACTAAGCAAGAAAGAGGAAGCAGGAGATGTCACAATACCTGACCTGAAATTGTACACTATAGGGCTACGTTAGCAAAAACAGTGTGGTATTGGTATTAAAACAGACATGAAGACCAATGGAACAGAATAGAAGCTCCAGGATCTTTTGTGGTCCTTGAGCTCCTCTGTACAAGCCTTGTGACATCACAGAACAGAAAAACCACCAGTTATCTTCTATCATTTTATGAAAAATCAAGCTACATAGTGCCTGAACTCAATCCAGTTGTCCTAATTTACCCAATTTTTTTTATTTCATTGGATTAACTTAAAGCCATAGTACACTGTCCTTTTGGAGATCCTACTAGGTTGTTCAAGAATGTTATAGAGGATTTGGGGGTGATAGATGATACATTGATTAATAGGTATATGATGGGTAGATAAACAGATACTTTTACAAAATACTTACTTTAATTAACCCTCAAAATTTAAAAAAAAAGTAAAAATCACTAACATGTCAAATCTCACTTAACCCAAGTTCCTGAGAAATGAAATATGTGACTGGGATTTTTAAAATAAAACTAAAACCACTAATGCATCATAAACATGGCATAAAGAAAGGGATCCCTTCCAATCCATCAGTTCGGTCCCTCCTAAAGAAACAGCATCATCCAACTCAAATGTGCATTGTTGAAGCACAGGGATGGAATCTAAAACAAACTTTAATGGGAGTGACAAAACTACAATCTTTGTTATTTTAAAATATCACCTCAAATTCCCAAAAGAGCTACTTGTTTCATGTCACTCATTTATTGGAAATTTAAAACAAATATAGCATAAAAAAAAGCATTCAACATTTCCATTCTAAACTTTGCAGGTTTATGGAGAGTACACTAGAATTTTTATTTAAATTAAATTGCATTGACTTTGGTAAACTTTTTACCAGGCTTCCTTCAATTTCCTATGATTATTCTGATGTGTTCTTGCTATACCTTGCATTAGCCATATTCATGATATTCTCTTCAATATTTTTACCTTTTGAGTTCTAACAAAATGATGCTTAATTCATTCTTCAGAATATTAACTGGTGTGAGATACAGATACATATAGATGTAGATATAGATGGATAAATGGATAGATAGATAGATAGATAGATAGATGATAAAGATAGATAAACTCCCTTCAGTTGGCTACCAAGGAGAAACAAAGGGTTTCACAATTTAGATTCTGTATATAAGCATTAATTTTCTTAGCTATCAACGAGTAATAAGTCTCATAATATCCACAAAAATGAAGAGTCAATAATAAAATAAGGTACACCATCCACTATTCTCAACAATGTGTTTCAGAAGTTATTAGAGCCACTTAGTTGCATAGTTTAAAAAGTTGTGAAAAGGCAAATTGACAATTCCAATGGACTGAAGTGACACAAGCAACAGAATTTCATAATTGAAGCATTCAGAGTTCTAAGAGGTTTCCATTGTTAACACTTCTGTAAATATGGTCCCTTTAAAAGATAATTATAGGACAACATTATTGAACCACTGGTGGTTTATCAATTGCAGACATAAGGATGTGATCAGTCTGCAGTTTCTTTGACAGTCGGGGTTTTTTGGTTTTTGTTTTCTTTTCTTTTTTTGTTGGTTTTTTTTAGAAAGCAGGAGATTGAGGAGAGAGAGAGAGAGAATCAACTTTATTTTTTCATCTGGCCTTTGTTTCTCCAAACCTTATGTGTATGTGTATGTGGTGTTGGGGGTTTGAACCCAGATCCTTACACATACCAGGCAACTGCTACAACCCCTGAGCCACAGCTCCAACTTTAACAGATTTTTTTTTCTAATATGGTATGGCTTTTTTTTTTAATTCATTCAATATAGTCTTACATATTAGAGGGAATTGTTGCTACATATTGATGAAAATATGGCTATTGACAAAGTAATTTAAAGCTAATCCTAGTCCAGGGTCTCCCCCCTTTGACCACTCCCTGCTCCCATGTCTCCCCTACTTTACTTCCATGTTAGTTGGGCTTCTCATGGGAGTAGAAGGTTCCCAGCCGCATTGATAACCCCCCTATTGACTCCCTCCTCTACTTTCCCCTTCTCTCCTCTCCCCCAAGTTTCATAGTTATGGTTCCCCCTGCTTATGTAAAAATTCAACTATGTTGAGTTTATTTTTGAGCTTAGTTAACTTTCAATCTTAACAGATTTTTTAATGCAGATTATAAAAACTCAGTTATGAGGCTTATAATTATTAAGAAATTAATGCTTTCTTTAGAAGAAAAATGCGCTTGCTTATTTTCTCTAGGAACTAAAATATAAGGTTGACTTCTCCCTGTCTCCAAGTCTTTAGCATTAAAAATGATTTGCAAATGGGCTGGATTGGTGGCTCAGCAATTACAGCACTTGCCCGGCATGCACAAGTACGTGAGTTCAAACCCCAGCACCACATACACAATAAAGTGTCAGAGCATCGAAAGCCACATGAAAAACTAAGTAAAGTTGATTCTCTCTTTCTGTCTCTTTATTAAAAAAAAAATGATTTATAGGATATTGAAACAGACTCTTCTCATGTGGAAGCAACGTGATGTACACTGTAAAATTGACCAGCTTTTATTTTACTTCCATTTTCGAAAGTATTTTTTGAAAGGTTAAATTGATCACTTTCTTTTTTTCTATTCTCTTCTTTTTTTTTTTTTTTT
>PVKS010006873.1:64117-76033 GCA_004027875.1 Aplodontia rufa | reverse complement strand
TGTGTGTGTGTGTGTGTGTTGGGAACATGCAAAATCCTAATAGCTCTTTTGAAATATAAAAGCTAATTGTTGTCAACCAGAGTATCAGTATAGTGCTGCATAATACTGAAGCTATTCTTTGTATCCTATGGCACCCTTGTGCCTTCAACCATCCTCCGTCCCCCATAATCTTCCCAGGATCTGGTAACCACTAATCTACTCTCTACTTCCATGAAATCAACTCTTAGCTTCTGCATAAAAGTGAAAACATGTGTATTTGTCTTTCTCTGATTGTTGTATTTCACTTAACCCAATGTCCTCCAATTCTAACCATGTTGTTACAAGTGACAGAATTGCATTCTTTGTTGTGGCAGAATAATATTCCATTGTGTGTTTACACCACATTTCTGCTGGTGAAGACTTACGTTGATTTTCTGTCTTGGGTATTGTGAATCGTGGTGCAATCAACTAAATATACCTTCTTATAGTGACTGATCCTATGCATGCTGGTATAAACTTGGAAAAAAGACATTTCTGAAACAGGTGAAACCCAGAGAGGAACTTTCTTCTCATCACTGGTACCATGCTGATTTGTGAAAGAATATTAGAGTTCCTGCTCTCACTCCAAAATTTTATTGGGCTTTACCTACAGTTTCTTAACAGTTTTACAAATGTTTGATGAGGTATTAAATAACAGAAGTTAAAAATGTCATTCTACATTTTATACAAAGACACAGCAAGTACATACATCACAGGTACACATTAAACATGCATACACTGGGGGCTGGTGCAGTGGCTCAGTGGTTATCACATTTGGCCAGCATGTGCAAGTATGCGAGTTCCAACCCCAGCACCACGTACACGACAAAGTCTTGGAGCAACAAAAGCCACATGAAAAACTAAATAAATTTGATTCTCTCTCTCTCTCACTGTCCCTCTCTCTTAAAAAAATACATACACTGACCATAAAATGAAAAATTTTAGAATAATTTTCGGAAGTTATTTCAAATATTAGGTTCAGTTGTTAGCTCATGTTCAAGAGCATCTATTCTAGATTTTAGTTTCTAAAATATAGCCATCAGACATAGATAATCTACTATTTATTAGAAGAGTGAAATTTAGATTATGAGTCAATAAATATTTTCTCAATGTCTTCTTTTGATGCCGGGTTGGTGTTTCAGTTTAATATCATATGAAATCAGAGAACCTTTATGTATGTATTGCATTTTTTTTACTGATTTCATTTTTATTATGTAGGTATGGAGGTGTGGACCTTTATAACATTCTCTCCTTTTTTTTGCATACAGGAGGACTTTGTGTTCTAGGCAGGTGCTGCGCTACACACCCACTCTTATTGCAACACTGGTATGAAGTAGTCAATGTATAGAATCTTATAGAAAAAATGGATTTTTATAAAATTAGAAAATACTTTATTATATATCAAAGTATGTAATATATTTATTTCTTATTACTATTACTCTTCATTATTTATTTTATAACATAATACGATTTTGTCATATCATGTTATAATACAAATGGCATATTATAGATAATATAATGATATATACCCACTTAATGTATTAGACCACTTAACTGGCTTTGTGGCCTTCAGCAAGTCATCTAACTGCTTATTCTACAGATGAGGACACCAACATCTCCTCCATAAGTTGTTGTGAGAAGAGTGAATTAATGTATGTGTTAAAACGGTCAGAAAATACTCTGGTATATTCTTGAAGAAATTGAACTAACTTGACAGATGTTATTTAAAAAAAAAAAAAGCAACCTAGAAAATGTGCGTGTTTAGTAAATAGTGTTGCGATTCCTGCTACTGTTGTTCTGAGAGCCCCAGTTTCCTCCCCTGTAACCTGAAGGGTTGATCTGGATGATTCCCAGGGTTTCTTTCCTTTGGTGCTGCTCTGCTGCTTGTGTTTTAACTTTTATTTCAGTGACCAACATCATAGATGAGTGGGTTGGGTTGGCATTTAATACAAATGGAAATTTACCCCCAGGTGTTGGGACCGTAGTAGCAAATACAAGCCCAGCTGTTTTCTCTTGCTCCATGCAAATAACTTCTATGTGTTGGCTTTTTTTTTAACTGCCAGAACTATGAAGTAATAGTAAGCAGGTAATCTCCCCCAGGGGTGTAAAAACTTTGCCCAGCTTTGAATACTTGGGGATCCAGAAGGAAAGAGACGAAGCTCAGCCTTAACAGGGAGCGGAACAGCTTGTCAATTGGTGGTTTTAGTTCCCTGGAGGCTCATTCTGATACCATAATTTTATGTTATAAATCTGGGAGAATGTTTGGACAGGCTGAGGGCCAGTTGTTCTAACAACTGCTACTGTAAATCCTTCATTCCCCAAATAGTTACTCTCTTTTTCAAATACCTTCTTATGCAGAGTAAATGCCAGTCATGGGGACTATAAACTGCTTAAAATTAGGCTTTGAGCGAGTGAGTGCACCGTCTCCAAAAAAAGAAATTTTGTCTTTATATTTTTCAGTGTTTTGGCTCTACCCAAATACAAAGGCTATATTCTTTGCTCTCAAATGCATAGAAAAAGTATTTCCAAATTTAAAAAAGCAAACACTCATGAGAGGCAAAACAATCAGGAAGACACAGTTTTTCTAGGTACCAACAGTCTTAGTTAAAAAGTAAGCCATTTCTGATGAGACATAGATATACTGGTAATAGCGCTTGCAAAGACTTCTAAAGGAAAAGACAGCAAACAGAAATAGAGCATCCGTGAAAAAGAGGATGAAGGCGGATTCTCTTTGGTGGTTCTAATTGGTTTCTAACAGTGTACCCAGCACAGCTTTTGTTGTATATAAAAGAATATGCTATACAGTGACCCAGGACCTGTTAGTAACAGGTCATTGTTAGTCAACAGCTGGTACGTAAGCAACCTTGCTGGCTGTATTATACCCAGGAACAGGAGACTTACAGTGGGACTTTCACCAGGGCCAGTGTTACAACCACATTGATGGAGAATGCAGATTCAAATGGAGGTGGGACTGGCAGGAGTTCATAGAGAAAGGCTGCATTCATCCAAGATGTCAAGGGCAGGCTGGATCTTCATATTTCTTTTTGTCATGCAATTAGTTCTTATCCTGTGGCTCCTTCACTGGGACTGTGTTCAGGGAACAAAGCTCCTCTAGTAGGCTCTGAGTAAGGTCAAACTCCATGATGTTGAAGAGTCTATTCCACTTACCAATTCAGGAAAGTGCCTAACCAAGTGTTTGGGCATTAAATGAATTTAAATTAATTATATTGTAAGAAATTCATGAGTGGGAAGGGCAAGTGGTAAGGGTCATCTCTGCATTGTAACCTTTAACAATTACCTCTATTCAAATGCTGCACCATTAGGCTGTCTTCAGTAGATGTTCAAAACCAGCAGACACAAGCACTTTAAATGATTAGGGAGGGCTTTGTAAGATACATGTGGGTGGGCAAGCTAATTAATCTTGTTTTCTTCAAGCATTCTCTCTTTTTTTTAAATATATATTTTTATTAAGGAGTTGAGTTGTACAATCATAAATGCCTTATAAAGTAATAATATGATATGCATTAGATTCTAAACCATAGTTACTCCCACAGTCTCTTGAATCTTCTACAGTACACCCCTATAACAATACAAATGTCCATATATATGTATAAGATTATGAATTTTCCAGAATTAAATAGTTGCATAAATATTATATGACTATGACTTCTGAGGGGCTGAGTAAAGATTATGCTACATTGTTGATTGTCTCCCTAGATCCCTCCTGATCTTCTTTCCCTCTCCCATCCCCTTGCCTCTCCTCCCCCTCCCCCCTATATGTCTATGGTTCCCCTATATTATGTGTTGCTGTGCCCTTGGTGGGTCCAATACACAAGTCTGACCACCTTTCACCAAGCCTGGCCTTTGCTCTAGTCTCCATAAATGAGGGAAAACATTCAACTCTTGAGTCTCTGGGTTTGGCTAACTTTACTCAGCATGATTTCTTCCATTGTCATCTATTTACTTTCAAAGGCTGCGATATCATTGTTTCTAATAGCTGAGAATTCCATTGTATATATACACCAGAGCTTTTAGATTCATTCATCTGGGTTGATTCCATAATTTAGCTATTGTAAATTGAGCTGCTTTGAACCTAGATTTTGCTGTGTCTCTGTAATGTGCTGGTTCTAAATCCTCTGGGAAAATATGCAGAAGAGGGATATCCTCTTAATATTTTTTGAGGAGTCTCCACGCTGCTTTCCAGATTGGATGGACCAATCTGCAGTTCCACTAACAGTGTGCTACTGTTCCTATCTCCCCACAACCCCTCCAGCATTTGTTACTGTTTATATTCTTCATCTTTGCCAATCTGACTGGAATGAGGGGGAAATCTTAATGTAGTTTTGATTTGCACTTTTCTAATTACTAGTGATTTATTGGCTTACTTGATTTCCTCTGTGAAGAAGTTTCAGTTTAGCTCTCTGGCCCATTCATTGATTGGATTGTTTGTGTTTTTGATATTGAGTTTTTTGAGTTCTTTGTAGATTTTGAATATTAGTCCCATGTTGGAGGAATCAGAGGCCATTCTGTGGGTTCTCTCTTGACAGTTTTGACCAATTCCTTGGCTGAGCAAAAGCTTTTAATTTAATGGCATCCCACTCATTAATTCTTGACTTTAATTCTTTCACTTTGGAAGTCTGGTAGAGGAAGTCGTTGCCAACTTCCACATGCTTAAGTGTTGGTCCTAATTTATCTTTTAGTAGTTGTATGGTAAATGATTTAATTCCTAGTTCCTTGATCGACTTTGATTTGATTCTTGTGCAAGGTGAGAGATCAGGCTCTAATTTCAACTTTCTGCAAGTGGCTGCCCAGTTTGTCCAGCACCATTTGTTGAATAGGCTGTCTCTCCTCCATATTATTTTTGAGCCCCTTTGTCAAATATCACATGTTTAAAAATTTATGGGTTTGTCTCAGAGTCTTCTATTCTTCTATTCCATTGGTCATCATTCATATTTTGATACCAGTACCATGCTGTTTTTGTTACTAGAGTTCTATATTTTAGATCTGATGTTGTGAAACCACCTGTTTTGTCTTTCTTGCTTAGTAATGTTTATTTTTTGGCTATATTGAGTTTCTTGTTGTTCCAAATGAATTTGAGAATTGCTGCTTTTTCTATATCTGTAAAGAATGACCTTGGTATTTTGATGGGGATTGCATTGAATCTGTGTATTACTTTTGGCAAAATGGCCATTTTAATTGTATTAATTCTACATAACCAAGAAGATGGAACACCTTTCCATCTTCTCTGGTTTTCTAAAATTTCTGTCTTCAGTGTTTGATAATTTTCATTGTAGGGGCCTTTTACTTCCTTTGTTAGATTAGTTCCCAAGTATTTTATTCATTTTGAGGATATTGTGAATGGGACCAATTTCCTGATTTCTTATTTTGCTCAATTATTTTTAGCATATAGCAAAGCAAAGCTATTGATTTATATGTGTTGATCTTGTAGCCTGTTACTTTCGTAAATCTGTTTATAAGCTCAAGTAATTTTCTGGTGGAGTTTTTTGGATCTTCCAGATATAAGATCATGTTATCAGAAAAAAAGGATAATTTGACTTTCTCTCTTCCTGTTCTTATCCCTTTATCTTCTCTCTCTTGCCTGATTGCTCCAGCTAGGGTTTTGAGGACTATATTGAACAAAAGTGGTGAGAGTGGACAGCCTTGTCTTGTTCCTGAGTTTAGTGGAAATGATTTCAGCTTTTCTCCATTTAGTATTATACTAGCTGAGGGTTTAGCATATATAGCCTTTACAAAGTTAAGATCCTTTGATCCCTATTTTCTCTAGAGTTTTGAACATAAATGGGTGTTGGCTTTTATTGAAGACCTTTTCTGCATCCATTGAGATGATCATATGGTTTTTGTCCTTAAAGCATTTTCAATAGGCTTATGGCATTGAAGATCTCAGAGTTCATGTCCACCAAAGCAGAACGCCTGCAGAAAGTTTTGAGAACTCTGGTGGAAAAGGGAGAAGTAGATGTTTGTTAATAGCTTTAACCTGGGTATCCTTAGAATTGGGCACATGCTTGTGTCCAAAACCATGGCTGGAAGGACTAGGTTCTATTGGCATCTTTCCATTAATTTAAAATTCAGCCGCATGTTTTCAGTGGTGTAAGTCTCACTCTATGAAATAATGAATGTTTGAACCTTAAAAACACATGTGTATGAATAATATAAAAAAGGAAAGATTTTATTGCTAAATGAAAACTCTCACTGATTACAACAAAATAAACCCAAGAGTTTATTTATAGAAAAATAAAAAACCACTAAAGAAGAAAATTCATATCATTGGTGCTTATGGGGCCTTGGATGATATTTCCCTCCTTTTACATGTTGATGGTTTCTAAATTTTTCTATAATCACCATGTTTACATTAGAATATATTACTATCACAATGGGAAAAAATGGACTCCTTCAAAGTCATATTCAAGTTTAAGATGAATGCTCATTGAGAAATATGGAATTAATTTGAAATATGAAAGATGGAATGAAATATGAAATATGGAAATGAATCACAGAATCCAAAGACAGCAGTGCTAAACGGAACCCAGACATCATCTAGATATGGTCCATCTGATGGGATCATTTGAAGGTTTCTGGGCTGGAGACTTAAGTCTATTCTCAGATTAGAAGAGAGAAATAGAGAGAATATAGGCTTTTCATTCAAATAAGTCTGGATTCAAATTTTGATGATGCTTTTTAATTCTTTTGGGCAAGTGAGCCTGACAAAGCTTTAGAGAGGAAAGCTGGCCATAATGTCTACTTAGGGTAGTTTTCAGATTTAACTGAGAAAGAAGAGCTGTTGATTAGCAACTCCCTATTTCTTCTCCCTGACCCCTGGAAAATCCCACTCTAATTTCTGCTTCTATGAGTTGGACTATTTTAGATTCCTCCAAGTCCTGCGTCTTCCAATTGGATAGTTTAGATCATGAAATTTTTTTTTAATGGAAAAGAGTCGTGATATCATCTCTCGCTTTCTATTCTCCCCTGCTTCTTCCTCATTTTTTTCCTTTATTGCAATAGTCTTTAGATTTTTGCCTTTTCACTGTCTCTACTCCCCTTTAATCCCATTTCTTTCAGGAATGTGATGGATTCAGGGTGTTCTCTTACAGTACCACTGAAACTGCATTATCCAGGCCACCAACAAACTCCATCTTGCTTAATCTGGTGGCAGGTGCTTAATACAGGTGCTGTTGGGTGTTTCGACAGATCATTCCCTCCTGCAACTCTTTCTTCACTTGACTCCAGGACACCACACTTCCCTGGTTTTCTTTACATCTCACCAACTGCTTCCTCTCAGGTCTCTTTTGTGGGACCCTCCTTCTCTCTCTCTCTCTCTCTCTCTCTCTCTCTTTTTAAGAGAGAGGAACAGTGAGAGAAAGAAAGAGAGAGAGAGAGAGAGAGAATCAATTTTTATTTAGTTTTTCATGTGACTTTCATTGCTCTGAGATGTCGCTGTGTATGTGGATGCTGGGGTTGAACTCGCATACTTGTGCATGCCAGGCAAGTGCTGTAACTGCTGAGCCACCGCTCCAGCCCCCTCCTTCTCTCCTTGATCTTAAATTTCACAGTGTCCTGGGTCTCAGACTTGGTTGCCTTCTCCATCTCCATCCTTCTTCAATAGGTTCATTCTGTTCTGTGGCCCAAATATACACTATAGGCTAATCGGTCTCAAATTCATATCTCCCACTCTTTGTTCTCTGAAGTTCAGGTTTACAAATACAACAGCTTCCTTGGTGTTCCCACTTAGATGTCCAATAGTCTTTTTTATTTTTATTTTTGGTACCAGGAATTCAACCCAGGGGCATTTTCCCACTGAACCACATCCATAGTCCTTTTCGTTTTGAGACGACTTCTTGTTAAATTGCTTAGGACCCCACTAATTTGCTGAAGCTGGCCTGGAACTTGCAATCCTCCTGGCTCAGCCCTCCCAGTTGTTGGGATTATAGGCATGCATCACTATGCCTGACCCAATAGGCTTTTTAAAAATTATCATGTGCCAAACAAAGCCCTTGTTTCACTTCCTCCCAAATACTAACCTTCCCCATTTGCCCCCATCTTAATAGATGCTAACTTGATTCTTCTAATTGTCAGGCAAGAAATCAAAAAGCAATGCTTGACTCTTCTTTTCCCCTCATACTTGTTTTCTGGCCCATCAGGTAAGTCCTGATGGCCCCCAAGGTCTATCCCAATCCAACCCATTTCACCACCTCTCACCCAAGCTCACACCACCACCATCTTTTGTCTGGATTACTTTGTAGACTCATAAATGATTGCCCGGCTTCTATGTTTGTCATGCTCCAGAATGATCCTTTGAAATCTGAATTACATAATGTTATAACCCTGCTTAAAAACATCTAAGGGATCAGCTTCCTACTCAGAGTAAAACCCAAACTCTGTGCCATGCTGTTAGACCCTGTCCTCTCCTCCCTGGCTGCTTTGCCAACAACATCTCCTATGATCGCCTCCCTCACTCGGTTTCCTTCAGGCCCACAAACATCGCTGTATGTCACATACTATAGGAAACATTTCTGCCTCAGGGCCTGTGCAGCTACTCCTCCCTCTTCCAGGATGTTCGTACCTCCAGATTATACTTGGCAACTGTCTTCCCTACCTCTCTAAATTCTCATTGCTCTCAGGGAGGACTTCTCCAGTCCCACTTTGTAATGCTCTGTTTTAGGCATTGGGGACAGCAGTGAACTAAACCCTCCTCCCCTCCAGAGTTTAGCCCATTTCATCCTATCCCATCCTACATCACTTCTCTCTGTTTACTAATCCTACTTTGTAATTTTCATTGTACTTGTCACTACCTGGTAATTTCCAATTATTTATTTTCTTTTATCTTTACTTTCTCCTCTCCACTAGAATGTAGGTGGAAGGAGGACAAGTACTGTTCTGTCCCCTAGAAGTGCCTGGTAGGTGTCGGCACTCTGCACATGTTTCTGGATGATTGATGGCATAAGTGGTTTGATGACCAGGCATTGACTTTACCTTGCCATGTGTGACTTAGAAGGGGGCCCTGAGCGGAATGGGAACGAATGTTCCAAGCTGACCCCATGGATGCTATTAGCAATTCCTGAGTACATCATGGACTTCTGTTCAGTGTTCCATAATTTGTCGTGAGTGATGGTTTGGCTCTCCAAAGAGATTAGCTTCCTACTAGGATTTTTCTGCAGTGTGATTTGGTTGCATATGCCCATGTTTATTTGTGTCCTGTGTGTGCTGTGCCTGGCATCTGCTCTGCTTCTTGCCCTTCTAAGTGCCTGTGCACCTGGGAATTCGTAGCCGTGTTATAAAGTGATTTGGAAAATCCTCCTTTCTGAGCCTTCTGACTTATCCTCTTGGGGCTGAGAAAGCTACCAAGCATTGCCAAGCTGAGCAACAAAATCAGCCCCAGCAAGGAGATAAGACAGCTTCAGTAGGGATGGAGAGCTTCTGAGAACCATTGATAAAGGAAGACAAAGAGATCGAGGCTCACAGAGAGCAGATGGCTGAGGTCTGGTTAGACATCCGGTTGTCAAGGAACATTTTGTCTTAGCCAGAGTTGGAACTCGGGCACTGAGAGCTGAGGATGAGTTCTGGCAATCTCAGGCTCTCTCTTGTCAGGATTGGGGTCTGTCCTCCATCACCCTGCCCTCAGTTTATGTCCAGGTTGGTACTTGTGAGGCCTGAGTGTTTGGGAGGCTAGAGGCCGTTACCCATGCACCTGTCCCCCAGAGCACTCAGCCATGCTAGGGACATCTCTCTGGTGATACAGGCTGGGAATAGTGGTGTGCCAAGGCATGGAAAGGTAGGTATCAGGAGGAGATATCCATGGGGGCCAGGAAAAAACCATGCCACTCATCATGGCTGGATGACCACAGTAGCTCCAGAAAGTGGTGTGCCAATGGGTTATTTCCCTGCGTTGTCTGCCAGGGAAGGTGCATGTTTTTGACACTGTGACATGGAGGATTGGGGAAGAGAATCGAACAAGTAAAAGGAGAGGAAGAAAGATTGAGAAGTGTTGCTGTTCAGTTGTTCAGAAAGATTATCCCTCTTCCCTGATGCTCTTTTTTCTTCCTTAGAGAGCTTTGCGTGCAAAGTGAAAAGAGCAAAAGCTTTGGAATTAGACACATCTGTGCTCAACTTTGGCTCTTTCAGTTATGGTGCTGGTTTAGGTTAAAAAAAAAAAGAAAGCCTAATTTCTCAAGCCTTGGTTTCTTCACCTGTAAAACTAGAGAAATACTACTGACTGCATAGGGTTGTTTTCATCTCTTATATATGTTCCAAGTGCATAGCATAGAGTCTGAAATAGAGTCTTACCTAAGTAGTAGTTTTAAAAGGAGGAAGAGTTAGAAAGTACAGCCTATGGTAGACCTGGGCTTCATTTATTAACATATTCAGCAAATATTTAATGATGAGATGGGCAAGGCTAATCGTGTAGATGACACAAACATATGCAAATATGAATGTGAGAGAAGTGCAAAGCATGTTAAGTGTCACTGGGAAAACATTAGGGGTGATCAGGGAAGGCTTCCTGGAGGAGGTGATGTTCAAGTTGAAAATGACAAGTGTGAAGGAGCCAGCTACGAGAAAGGACTCCAGTCCGGGCATTGATGCTGCACCTCCTAGACCTTCCTGGTAGGATTTCTGTTTCACCCTTGACCAGGTAAAACTGATGCAGGTCTTCTTGGAGACTGACATGCTGTCAGGAAAACTCGGCCTCCAATTCTTGGCTCTCAAGTCAGCCTGGAGGACTGAGAACCATATCTCTCCTCACCCCTGCATGGGGACCTGACCTTCCTCCTGTCTGGAATCAGGTTGGTGCGAAATAATAAGGAAATTTCATTTCACTTGTATCTAGAAAGTCTATGTTTTCTGTTCCTAGTTTCACCTCAAAAACTGGGACAGCATCTTTGAATAAATAACAGCAAGACTAGACTAGCAGGCAGAGGCCAAGTCATGCTGCTTCCTAGCTGAGTGTCCTCCAGCACATTATTTACCTTCTCCAAGCACATCCGTTCTGGTCTGTGAAGACAGGAATAATATTACCTATCTCTCGGCATTGAAGGGAAGATAAAAGGACAGAAAGCTATGCTAAGTTATGCTAAGTATCAGTTTCCTCTTCTACTTCTCTCCACTAGTCAGGACTCCTCTCTTCCCTGCCTGTTATTCCTGAAGGGCTCCTCACCGGTGTGTGCAGAGAGCTGGTGGTGTGGCAGTGGAACCAAGGGTCACTCTCACCATGTATCATAAGTCATTGTCAAGTGCTTGGATGTGATCGAGATGTTGACAAGACAGTTGGAACCAAGTTTGTTTACTGCTGGTCTCTCTCTGCTCCAGCCCCAGCCGGGCTTGCGCTCAGGGTATAATGATGCTCCATTTGATAGTATCCTTGGGAAATGAAAGGTTTCACGTAAGCGAACTCTTAATTTCCCCCTAGGAATATTAAGTACATATCCTTGTGGCAAAGGATGGCGGGCCTTCTCTAGGCCCAGAGGCATAGTAGGAAATGGAGTGCATTAGTGGTAATGCTGCCATGCAAAAATATCCCTACTTCCGAAGTCCCCCTTGGGGAGCTCTGAACATCTTTTCCTGCTCAGAACACACCCCTGAACAACGACTTCAGAATCTCAAGGGGTGGGATCCAGGCAGGAGGAGATTTTAAAGCTCCCCTCGTACTGCTAATGAGCAGCTAGGTTTGAGAACCACACCTGTGTGGTTTCTTAACACTGCACACATCTGGATGTGTTTTGTATCTGTGAATTGAAAAGAAAACAAAAATAAAGATGACTACAACCCTGTGACTGTTACAGGCCACTGCTGAGGACCGCAGTGGTGAAGGAGGTCAAAGGTGAGCACATCACTGGGGAAATGAACGTGAGAGGCCAGTTCCAGAGTGAGACCTAAGCATTGGCCACC
>PVKS010006873.1:0-64017 GCA_004027875.1 Aplodontia rufa | reverse complement strand
TGGGAATCTCATGAAGGACAGCGATCTCCTTCTGAGATGATTCCTCCATATTTCCACCCTCCAGTCTCCTAGGAGTTCTTCCTACACCCTCCCCACCCAGGCCCCCTCCCTACGCCTCCAAGTATCCTAGGGAGTCATCTCCCTGTTGTGTTGAGAATCATACAATTTGAAGTTATACAATGAAAATTCTTGAACATTGAAGAAAGAAATTGAGGAAGACCTGAGAACATGGAAAGATATTCCATGTTCATGGTTATGAAGAATTAATGTAGTTAAAATAGCCATACTGCCAAAAGCACTATACAGATTCAATGCAGTCCCCATCAGGATACCAAGATCATTCTTTACAACTATTGAAAAAGCAATTCTCAAATTCATTTGGAACAACAAAAAAGTCAGTATAGCCAAAGCATAAACATACTAAGCAAGAAAGATGAAACAGGTACTTTTGCAATACCAGATCTAAAATTATATTACAGAGCTGTAGTAACAAAAACAGCATGGTACTGGTATCAAAATAGGAATGAAGGCCAATGGAATGGAATAGCAGATGAAGATGAACCCACAAATCTTTAAACATCTGATCTTTGACAAAGAGGATCAAAATATAAAATGGAGGAGAGACAGCCAATTCAACAAATGGTGCTGGATAAACTGGATAGCCACTTGCAGAAGGTTGAAATTAGATCCTTATCTCTCTCACCTTGCACAAAAATCAAATCAAAATGGATTAAGATTTCACCTCAGTCCAGTCAGATTGGCAAAGATGAAGAATATAAAAAATAACAGATGCTAGAGAGGTTGTGGGGAGATAGGAACACTAGTACACTGTTGGTGGAATTGCAGACTGGTCCAGCCAATCGAAAGTAGTGTAGAGACTCCTCAAAAAATTAGAGATGGATCCATCACATGAACCAGCTATCCCTCTTCTGGGTATTTTCCCAGAGGAGTTAGAATCAGCACATTACAACCACGCAGAAAAATAAATGTTCATAACAGCTCAATTTACAATATCTAAAATATGGAATCAACCCAGATGTCCTTCACTGGATGAATGGATCCAAAAGCTCTGGATATTGTAGTCTTTGAAGGTAAATGGATGGCATTGGAAGAAATCATGCTGAATGAAGCTAGAAACTCAAAGACACAAGGGTGGAATGTTTTCCCTCATTTGTGGAGACTAGAGCAAAATCTAGGCTTGGGTGAAAGGTTGACAAACTCATGTATTAGAACCAGCAAAGGGGTAGCAACACATAATATAGGGGAACCATAAATATGTAGAGGAGGGTAGAGGTAAGGGGAGGGGAGAAGAAGGGAAGGTAGGGAAGGATCTAGGGAGAGGATCAACAATGTAGCTTACTCTTTATTCCACCCAGAAGCCAAATAGTACTCATGCAATCATTTAATTCTGGAAAATTAATATATATATATTAATATGAATATATATTTATATATTTAAGGGCATTTATATCTGTTGTAGGGTTGAAATATAGAAGAATCAAGAGACTGGGGTGAGGGTAACTTTGGTTTGGGATCTAATGCATATTATATTGTTACTTTATATGCATTTATGATTGTACAACAACTCAACTCCTTAATAAAAAAGAAAATATTATGCTAACCCAAAGAAGTAGACACAAAGGATGACAGATTGTATGATTCCATTATATGAAATGTCCAGACTATGCAAATCCATAGACACAGCTGGCAGTGAAGGGTGATGGGCACGGGGTTTCTTTCTGGAATAATAAAAATGTTCTATATTGATTATTGTGATGGATGCACAAATCTGGGACCATATAAAATACCATTGAATTTTACACTTTGAATTTTAAGGTATATGAATTATATCTCAATAAAGATGTTTTTTAAAAATAAAAAAAGAAGGGAGGTAAAACATTTAAATTCCATTCAAGGGAGAAGATGGCTAAGTAGGAGGGCAGTTAAGACCCAAAGATAAATGATAATGGTGGCAGCGCTGGTCTTTGGGTAGCGTATGTGTGTTTGCTCTTTGATTAGCATAGTTTTCTCAGGTCAAGGTTTGGGTTTGGTGAAGGCAGATAATACATTGGGAGAATAACATATTGGGCAACCTGTGATCAACATCAGGCTAACAGCCCTGGCTGAAACCTTGGAATTTGGTGAATGCCCTTATTTACTGAGCATAACCTCTGACAACAGGAAGCATAAATATTGGTATAGAAGAAATTGTAGGTGAAAGAGTTTGAATGATAGAGGGTATTTTAGATGCATTGATTAGCTTGCAAAAGAAAGTGGTAGGCATCTGGCTTTCAGACATCTCCTTCACAAATAATGTATATGTATAAATGGCCCCTAGCTCCCTCCTATCTATGTCTCCTCGACTCCACTATGGGTCAGAAACACAATAAATTTGTAGGTTTGAACACATTTTGCAAAACTGGGAGTGGAAGTGGTAATAAACTGAAATACCTATTTTAGAGCAGTGATTTACAAACTTTAGTGTTGTGGTCTAGTCAAGCGATGTGTTACTGGGAAATGGTTAGAGTACTAAAATACATTTTATTTTTATTTATTTATTTACTAAAATACATTTTAAACAGAAATGATCTGAATTTGAGTACTGACATCAGGAGATGCCTATGAAAACAATCTTGTGGCCTTCCTGCCCTGTTCAAACCTCTCCCATCCTCATTTCCCCCTTCACCTTGCCACACTGCCTTGAACCCTAATCCATAGTTCCTTTGGATTAATGTGATCTTTGTTGAAAGTTCACATATGTTGCAGAGGTCAAAGAGCTATCCATCACACATGAGCGTGAACTCAATAGTACAACTGGCTTCCAGATCCTAGATGAAGTTTCTTTAAAAAGAAACTAAAGTTGGAGCTGGAGTGGTGGCTTGGCCGTTAAGGCGCCTGCACGAGTACGTGAATTCAGACCCCAGCACCATGTACACAACGATGTTTACAAACAATGAAAGTCACATGAAAAACTAAATAAAAATTGTTTCTCTCTTCTTTTCTCTCTCACTGTCCCTGTCTCTTAAAAAAGAAAAGAAACTAAAGTGAGAAAATGAAATTTTTGGACGGGAGATGGGGAAATCCCCTTAGGGCATCAAAGAGGATTTTTTGTGGAGGCTCCAGGGAGCAATGCTAGAAAGGAGGGACTGGGTAGTAAAAACAAACTTTGCATATTAAATTTTTTGTCTCGTGTGAGTGTTTCTATTACATTTCTTGCTTTCTTGTACCCAGTCTCTTTACATTAAGTGGGAATTTTGCTACACTTTGTTTTATGAGTAAACATTCTGATTTGTAAATAGATTATTGAATTACAACTATGTATAATCTTGTGATGTCCTGAACTGCTTGATTGACTAGTGTGGGAGTGAGAATCTCTACAAAAACTGTTAATGAAAGATGTGGAGGTTCATATACTTGAAAATTGCTTGGAGAATGTTAAATCCAACTCAGGCCCCACTGAGGACTAGGAGTTTAAAGAACATTTACAGCTTCCGTGATTCTTCCTTGCCACCATGGAGAGGTCTCTAAAGCTGCGGGGTTGACTCATGGGAGGTATCGATACCTTGGGGAATCTAAAAATAGTGTGCATTCTTCTCATTAAAAGCACGGATACAAACTCTTGCATATATTTTGCAGGGGTTCGAAGAACTCCCTAAGGGCTTTGAATTGTTCATGCCTGCAGGCTAAGAATTTTTCTTGTGCTGACTGGAGGGAAAACATTGGCTCATGTATAAAAGAAAGATTCTTTTTGGAGTCAGCTATGGGATGGGGCTGGAGAATCTACCCTGGTGCTTGAAGAGTTCAATGCATTTAATATCTGAATGAGGAAGCAACGGCTTGTGTCTCTCCCATATGATTCAAATAAAAATATTGGAGAGTTTGTGTTCTGCCTCAATATTCCAGGGAATCCATCAAGATCTACAGTGCTATAAAAAATGAAGAGAGGACCCTGCAATATTCTTGCCTAATGGAGGAATTGGGAAGCAACTATTTATTCTTATCTATTGAATATTAATTATATGGAAAGGTACTATGTTAGGACTTCCAGGGGCCCCCAAAATGAATAAGAGCTGGTCTTTTGATTAGGTTGCTGCTATCTTCAGCAGGATAAACTTTGCATCTTAATAATGCAGGATTCAAGATAGCAGGTTCTGGTACTTATTCTGCTTAAGTCCGAATCCTCATTTGTCCCTCTCAGTTGAATGACGCTAGGGAAGTTACTGTGCCTTGCTTTCCTTTTCTGTAAAAAGCATACACCACTCGGGCGGGGGATGGGGACCATATAATTTGTCATTCAAATCAGGAATCTTTAGAAAGTGGAAGTGGTGCTGTTAATAATCATGCTGGGCCACAAACATAAATTGGACTGTCTCAGATAAGGAAGAAACATGCTCACTCTAGCATGGAGAGATTCTTCCAAGGATTACGAGGTGACGCATGGGACATTATTGTTCATACCTGGGGCTGGGTAAATGTTACCTGCTGTGACTAGCAGTAAGGACACTCACAGGAGAAAAAGTGGTATTTGAATTCAGAGGACAGAGGGATGATTACTTCTAAAAATCTGACATTTATTATGTATTCCTTATGGGCTATTAGTTCAAACTAGCCAAAGAAAGTAATTAAATTAGAACTCCTACAAGGCATTCCTTTTTTTTTTTTTTTTAAAGAGAGGACAGTGAGAAGAAAGACAGAGAGGCAGAGAGAATCAATTTCTATTGAGTTCTTCACATGGCCCTCGTTGCTCTGATACTTAGCTGCGAACGTGGGTGTTGGGGTTTGAACCCGTGTCCTCACACATTCCTGGCAAGGGCTGCAACTGCTGAGCCACCGCTCTAGCCCCCAAGGCATTCCTTTTATGAGCATGTTGCCCAGATGCCCTGGGTCTTTAGTCTAATATCTTTTAACTGCCTACCAAAAGTTTTCTTGGGTTCCTCATGGTGGTCTCCAGTTTGACATGTAGGCTTGAAGTCTACATCAGACTCCATTTGTTCTTAAAGTTTTCATCCTTTCCTGATTTTTTAAGATGGATAAATTTCTGAAAAATTATGACCTATAACATATTTGTTAAAATTACATTTTTAATGACATGGACAAATAAGTATGCATATTATTTAGTGAAAAATCCTGAATATGTGTTTTTTTATTTTTATTTTTTTTTGAATTTGAAATATATGTAAACATTACCTCAATTATATAAAAGCTATGTGTAAAAAAAATGAAAAATGTACCAAAATTATATTCATGCTTATTTAAATTTCTCATGTATTCTATCATTTAATTTCTAGATTTCTGGAATTAGAACTTTTTATGGTTATTATCATTAATATTACTAGTTACTAATGATTTTTTATGGAAGCCTTAGGCTCATGTCCTAGCTTTGTCGCCTGGAACTGAGCAGACTTGGTCAAACCTCTGAACATCTTTCAGTCTGGGATTGCCGTGAATAACAATGAAGGAAACAGCTGCTCTACCTGTCAAGGGAGGTGTTGGTGATTGAATCTGTGAGATTATAGGCATAACGGGGCTTTGTCAGCTTTCAGTCCACACAAGTATCATAATCTTCCTAAATCAAATTCCATTTCTGGGTCTCTGCATTGCTCTCTCAATGCTGCAAATAGGAATACTTGTAGTTGTGGTTGGAAAGGTAGACTATGTCAGGGTTATGGAGGGTCTTGGATATCAAGTTAAGAAACTGAAACGCAGGGGCTGGAGCGGTGGCTCAGCGGTTGTGGTGCTTGCCTGGCATGTACGAGTACGTGAGTTCAAACCCCAGCACCACGTACACAACAAGTCTCGGAGCAACGAAAGCCACAATGAAAAAACTGAATGAAATTGATTCTCTGTCTTACTGTCCCTCTCTCTTAAAAAAAAAAAAAAAGAATGAAATTGAAACTCAATTCTGAAGGCCAGTATGCTCCAATCTACCATTATTCTTACACAGGTTGAATAACCCTTGTTGGAAATGGTAGGGGCCAGAAGTGTTTCATGTTTGGGATTTTGGAATATTTGAAATACTTGGGGATGTTACTCTAGCCTCAGAGTGAAATTTAATTTTGCTTCATATACAATTCACACCCATACCCCAAGAATAACTTTATACAATATTTTTAGTGCCTCTGCCTTTTGACTATACCTGGAACATGAGGTCGGGTGTGGAATTTCCACCTGTGACATCATATAATGCTTAAAAAGTTTTGGATTTTCATATGAATAGTCTTTGTCTTTTTGTCATATCTATAACCAAACTACAATGAGATCTTCAAATTGATTCCCCTTTAAAACTTTGTACATATTTAGGTTTAATACTCATGGCTTAGTTTTCTTATAATTGCTTCATACACATATGAAAGTGGAAACATGACTCAAAATAATAGCGTGAGTTTGCATATCACCTAGTGATCATCTGTGGAATCAATGGTAGGCATTCCTCAACCTGGGAAATAGCGGGGACAATGGGGTTTCCCAACTGGGTGGGAAGTTACTTTCTGAGATGCTCGTGGAAGGGAGCCATTCAGTATTTGTGTGTGAGTGAAAAATGGAGAGACTGATGGTGATGCGACCAGCCAGAGTTGGATCATCTAGGTAGGAATGGTTATGTCCTGGCCCGGGGAGGCAGAGGGCAATGCAGGGTGGAGTTGAGATGCTCAGCCCTGAATCACTCCAGTCTCTAGGTGGGCCGTCCTACCATTGGAACTCAAAACACCAACGTCGCTGGGTGCAATGGCGCTTGTGTATGATCCCAGCAGCTTGGAAGGCTGAGGCAGGAGGATTGTGAGTTCAAAAATAGCTTTGGCCACTTAGTGAGGCCCTTAGCAACTTACCAAGATCCTGTCTCAAAGTAAAAATAAATAAATAAATAAAAAAGGGCTGGGGGATGTGGCTCAGTGGTTAAGTGCTCCTGGGTTCAATCCCTGGTGCCAAAAACACAACAAAACAACAACAAAACCCCCAAAACCAAAACCAAAAATAAACAACAAAAAAACTCACAACAAAACCCACCAATGTCTTGTATATATTTAATGTCAGCTCTTAATGGGAATAAAATAAAATAATAATGTACTTATTTTTAAGTGTATGATTTACATTTTATTTATTGCACTATTTTTATTTATATATTTTTCCAGTAAAAAAGAGTGCTTATTCTGTTTTCCATTACCTCTAATTACTGATATTTTTTGATGAATATGGCTGAAAAATTTGGACAGAGGCATTTTCATTGGTTATAAGAGAAAATCTGAGGTCTGGATAGCAAGGTGGAAAGTCAGATAGGCATTTGCTGCTACTTCTATAGCCTTCCCCAGTCTTTCATTATTCTGGGTAGCCGAAGAAATAGATGTAAATTTTTCCTGCAATGTTGACAAAGGGAACTCAAGGGACAAAGGGGTGTGACAGAACTTTGTACATTACAAGGCACTGTTCTACACTTTACACCAACAGAAGATGAAAGGTGCTGTTGTTGGCTGTCTTGGCAAGGAATTGTGTGATTGACATTTCCTCCAAATCCCTTTTTATTTCAGGGAATATTTTGAGAACATAGGATGTTCTGAACACTGTGCTTACATTTTGCTCATAGGAATACAATGCCACTTAGATGGGGCAGAGCGTATTCCAAGAATACCAGACAACACGGGAGACTTCTTCTTTTAGGAATCTCAAAAATCTAATGGATATGTGCTCACACTATTCAGAAATGGAGACAAAAATTGGGCTTTTACTTTTCAAAGTGACTTAAATTTGTTCATACTTGATATTTAGAATATGCAATCACCTGGAGGATGATGGAAAGAGCCAGAATTTTCAGAAAGATGCTTTTGATTCAAGTCCAAGGTTGTCACTAACTAATTGCACTTGAACCTGCTACTTAACATCTTTGGTTTCCCTTGGTAAAATGGAGCTGTTAATACTGATCCCCCAAGGTTGATTTTAGTGTCAAATGACATACCATGGAAATTATCTTTTTCAAACACAAAGTGCTATCTAGACGTCACCATCATCAGTTACAATAAAATATTTATTGAGTGCCTATTATGCTATCTGTATATATTAATTTACTTCATCCTTATAATTAATCCCATGATTTAGATATTATTACCTCACTTTTCTGGAAGACAAGAGGCAGGCATCTGGATTTTAAATAGCTTGTCCAGTGCTATGTGTTAAATGGCAGATCTGGGATTGGAAAATGGGAAAGAACTGTCAGCCTGCATCATCCTTATTTCCAGAACAGTGCTATTTAAATCATCTGAAAGAGCTTCAGAACCTCCCAAACTATCAGTAACTCACGGTTTGTTGGAAGATATTTTTCATTAAAGAGCATGCTTCTGCTGTCCCTCTGCTATGAATTTTCATGGTTTTTTTTTTTGCCTCGGCATTTTTTTGAATATGAATTTAACTTTCTCATACTGGAAGCAGGGCTCAGCCACCCTGACACAGTCTCTAGGTTGACATCTCAGCCCCATGGCTCAAGTCAATGTACAGAGATGGAAACAGAGACAGCTTTCCTCTTATAGCAAATCAGATTCTTGACTTTCCCTGCTTGCTCTAGAACCCATGATGTGAGGGCTGGTACGGTGGCTCAGCAGTTACGACGCTTGCCTGGCATGCGTGAGGACCCGGGTTCAAATCCCAGCACCACGAACGCGTTGAAGTGTTGGAGCAATGAAACCACATGAAAAACTAAATAAAATTGATTCTCTCTTTCCCCTTTCTAAAAAAAAAAAAAAAAAGAAACCACGAAGTCTCTGTGTGTTACATTTAGGACATCTGTAAAGACAAATTGAGCAAAATGTAGAAATTTGAGAAATTTGATAAACAGATATACCATTAGGGTAACTTTATTACTCAGTTTACGTCTTTACAGGTGTCTTATATATAGGACGTTGGGACATTAAGGGTTAAAGTCATTCAGGCACTTGCCCATGAATTTGAAGTGACCCATACACTATTCCCTTGCACACAGCTGATTGTGGTGCACCAGCTTGCTCTCTCTCTGCTTGACCGTTCATGCCTTATGAGATCTCCAGATGGACATCCAAGCTCCAGCTACTGTATACTGTCCTTGCCAGAGATCTGTAAGTAAAAATCTTTCTATTTGTTTCCTGCTGTGAAGATGTATTGAATTTGTGCCCTTCCTTAGAAGAACTAGGGTCCACTCTAGGCCAGTTTTCCCTGGGATGCTGGGGTGTCGGGGAGACACAAGGTGAGGCTCCTAGAACCAGAGCAGTGGGTTGACATGTGTGGACTGGTATGGTGAGACAAGAGCGTTGATCAGTATAAACACAACGTGTGTGTGTGTATGTGTGTGTGTGTGTGTGTGTGTGTGTTTGTGCGAGCAGGATCCCTGTTCCTGGGTTGGGCAACTAGGCACTGGGCCCTCAGCCAGGTGAAAGGGGCATCCCGTGGAAGGCTCATTGTAAACCCCCATGTGTGCTCCCCTTTAGGACAGACCTGCTGGCCGCTCTGATACTGGAACCCTGGGGACTGTCAAAGACATCCTCTTTCCAACCCTCTTTCCCATTTAAAATGTTTGGTTTTTTTTCTTTTCTTTTTCAGGGCTGAGGGCCTTGCGCGTGCTAGGCAAGTGCTCTGCCACTGAGCTAAGTCCCCAACCCCCATTTAAAATGCTTGGACTTAAATTATCTTATTAAGATGAAATACAGGTAAGCTTTTAGGTGCACTTCTATTTCTTCCCAAACATTATGTTGAGGATAAGTGGTTTCTAAACTTGCTCCATGACTTTATAACTAACATGTTTCTTCCCAGCTATAAGAAGTTTCTCCTAGGACCACAGGAAGCCCAGGGAGCATGGGTGGGAAGAGGTCTTAACATTCGTAGGGCACCATCGAGTTGAACTCCGTACTTGCACTGGACCCAATAGAACAAACCAATATGGAGTTTAATCACCACTTTGGCTGGTGGCAGGAACCCTGTAACTGGTTACCTAATCCAGTTAGAACCAATTAACTAATTAAGGTAGTTGGCCAAGCTGTAACCAATTCAGTTGTTTTCCAGCCTGCCCTCCTGTGAGGCTATAAAAGGCGCCTGTGCACCTCGTTAGCCAGAGTCCTCAGAAGCTTTTGTGCATGTGCATGCTCCCCTGTTGGTGAGATTTGGTTTTGTTTGTTGTTGTTAATTTTGTTTTTCTTTATTACTAAACTTAAGCGACCTAAGAAATGTTTTCTTTTAATGCAGTTGACGTTGCTGGTAGAACTCCTGTGACCACCGCTGGACCCAGAGTGTCAAGTATCCAGGTACAGAAATTCCCGGTTTTGTGTGTTTTCTTGCTGCTGTATGGTTCTTTTTTCAAATTTTGAAATTCCATTTGCTTGTGTTCTGAGTTCTCTGATCTTGCTTGAGCAAATTAGGGAATTTGAAAGTTGCGATAAAACAGGACTGGGTCCTGTGGTAGAGGCCGAGTGTCTGAGTCAGACAAAAACTAAACTTCAATAGAAGTAGGTAAGGTATTGAAAGATGGGAAGTTAAGGGTTCTTCTGGATATGGGTATCTAGAATGCTACCTTCTGGAATTCCATTCAGGGTTGCTTTATGCTGATAGCACATAACTTTGGGTTGGGCACTGAGGGTCAGCTTGTTCTAGGAGAGGAAAGATTATGACCTTTTGGGGATTTGTGGAGGCTGCTTAGGTCAGTCAAACTCACCTGGGCCCAGCGTTTGGAACTCCAGCCAATTTCATGCCTAAGAATTGCCAGAACTTCTACATTCTTTTCAGAGAAATGGATGAACCTTGTCAGAAAGAACTTGGAATTTCAGTGACCAAAATGAGGAAGCTTAAATTTGGGATGAATTTTGAGCATAAGGATCAAAAACTGCTAAGAAATAATAGTATGCATTTATAAAATTAGTACACTGAGGATTTTTAGGAGACCACACAAGGAACAATTGTTTTCGTAAGTTCAGAGCCATGGAGTCTGGTTCTTTAATTATCTTTTTGCCTTGGTTAAAATCTTTTTTCTAAAACAAAGGGTATCCTTCCAGCTTGGCATGGAAGATGCTTTGTCTGCCTTGAACTCAGGAGTTTAGTTCAGAAAACACAGACTGGGCTGGGAAGCTGCCTAGTTTTGTTCTCTTGAGACCTATCTTTACTGAGGGAACCCGGTCTGTGGAGGAGGTCTCTACTTGGTGGCCGTCTTCTCTGTACAAGAGAAGAAGAAGAATGAAATCACTGGCAGTATTCATACTGAAGAAGCCAAAAAGACTTGGGTGTCTGTCTGTACATCAGGCCTCAGCTTTGACCATTAGTCTTACAAGGTTTCCTTTCATGCTTTTCTTTGTCTTGACAGATAATGGTATTTAGGCTCAAAATTTGATTACAATCAACCTAGAAAACAACTTTTCAGGACCAGAAAAGGATGGGCATCCTTTGCCTCAACCCCCTTGCTGAAATGAGATAAATGGTCATGGGGTAAGAAAAAATTATCCTTAGTAAATGATTCTGGGGGAAGATGAATGGGTCCTTAGTAAACAAGATGCCTTCCAATATGACCTTTCTGCGTCTGAAGAGTCTCCTTCCTTACTTCTTGATAAGAGTTAATTTGCAGCGATTTGATAACAGTTGAGTTCCTTTGAAGGCTG
This sequence comes from Aplodontia rufa, assembly GCA_004027875.1. Taxonomy (NCBI): domain Eukaryota; kingdom Metazoa; phylum Chordata; class Mammalia; order Rodentia; family Aplodontiidae; genus Aplodontia; species Aplodontia rufa. The sequence goes on along the minus strand of PVKS010006873.1, from coordinate 52,423 downwards.
TGAGTAAATGGAAGGGGTTTTGCAAAATCTCGCATTTTCCTGTTTTTCAAATCAGTATACCAGAGTATATATTGTGGGGTGGCAGTTACTGAACAATGGCTAGCTTTGTTGAACAAAAAATTCAAGCATAATTAAGAATGAATAAAGAGGGTGGATGAATATAGATGAGATGGAAGTTTGTATGAACTTGTAGTTTCAAGGATCTTCGTCAGTAGCTTGAAGTATTGGAGTCACAGTGTGGCAAATTAAGTGGCAAGACTTATGAAATATCTGAGTTTTGAAGTTAAAATACTGAAACTTGCTACTCAGTGAGTCTGATTCTGTCCGGTGTTGGAAGAGGAGAGTCTGAAGACAGGAGAAGTTTGATTCTGACCAGTTGGAGCCTTACGGTTACTCTTAATTGGGGTAGGCTATTAGGAATTGTTCCGAAGAGAAAACAGCTATTCATTGCTTTCATTGAGAATGTGGAATGTGTCTTGAATAATTTTAACATTTTAATGAATAAATTCATTCAGTAGATATTTGATCATTTTCCTATGCCTAACATTCTACTAGGGCCTTGTATGTAATGACAACCAAGGAAGGTATAGTTTCCTCCGTTATGGAGTATCATAAGAGAAACAAAGACATGCATACTACAGTTTAAGAAAAAAAAACCCCATAAAATTAGTAATTGTGCTAATTGTTAAGAAGAAAGGAGTTTCCATTCACTATTATCCCTGTTAGTATCTGTAAGTAGGTGACTGGTTGTCAGCCATTTTTGTTGCCATTTATCTAGTACCAGACAGGGCGCTGGTCTCAGATGAAATGCTTGGTAATGAATAGATTAAATGGTGCTCTTCTACAAAATGTTGGTATAAATCTGTTGAAAATTGTTTGCTTCCTAAGTTTTCACAAGAAATTTTCTAGGAGTTTAAAAATAAGGAAATAATTCCTTATGAGAGGAAGGGAAGACATCTCTTGGTGAAGCTATATGGTATGGAAAGCATTTTCTTTTGTAGTTGAGAAAAAAATTTGGCAGTTCAGAGGTCATTTCAGAATGAAGTAATGACAGATGGAACTGAAGAGTAAAAAGATATAGAAGGTATGAAAGATGACTCTGGTAAAAGAAATTTTATGTGACCAGCCTGGCTAAAATTAAAATAGAATTGTAAATTTTCTAAGAATTGAGCAAAATTATATGCAAAATCAGAATTTGGTTCTTTGTGTTAAAACAAAGTTTTACTGGAGAACTGATAGGAAATGGAGCTTCATTAGGTCTTCTGACCACTGAATCCTCCCTGTTGAAGAGTGGAGACTTTTCCCGTGGCTGTGGTTTTTTGTATTTGTCTTTGAAGTCTTTTGATTGCTACTGTTTGTCACTTTGGTTAAATGGTGATTATTTTACAGTGAGCTTTGATTGTATTTTGATCAAGAGCTTTATACCTTTGTTTTGATAAACTTCCTGAAATTGAGTTTTAAATTGTCTTTTGACTAATTTGAGGATGTTCCAGAGGCTCCTGGAGTGTCTTAAAGAAATCTCTAAATTAGACTTATTTAATATATTGTCATATGGGAAACATGGCCAAATAACAATGCCACATCTTCAACCTATATTTGTGTAGATATATTATTGAAATGTGTTTTAGAAATGAGTTTACAGAAATATGTGGTGAAATACTATCGGTCATAATTCTGATTATCTTAAAATGTTGTGTGCAAGAGGTTTGAATTTTCTTGTCAGTTGCATTATTATAGTGAGCCAGGGTCAGATCTCCAATCATGGCCATCCTAAGCCTTTGTCATTCAGTTATTCTTTTCTAAAGAAGTCGCCTGGACTTGTTCCATTCTTATCACCCACGAGCTTACATCTTGACTGTCCTCTTGCCTATGACGATGAGGAGGGAGGGCAGAAGAACCTGAAGATGGAATGGCAGGTCATTGGTATTGAAGTAAGACTCATTGGTAATTTTAACTCGGCTATAGAGTATGCCAGGGAAAAAGACATCAGTGCTTACATTCTGATTGGTCCCTATAGTTTCTTGTAGACTAACTAATGATGATTAAGCAACTACCAAGTGCTTCCACATGCATGGTTAACATTCTTTATGCAAGTTGAAACTTTTAACTCTCTAAGCAATCCTAGATAAAGGGGAATTAACATTCCTTGCAAATATTCTCTTCATGGTGCTGAGACCCCAGCCTGCCAGGGAACACTAACCTCCCCCTGCTTGAGATATGAAGAGCCCAATGGGTATATGTTTTTGTAAGAAACATCTTGGACTTTGTGGTTCTTTCTCAGACACAGATGTTTATCTGCAAAAGGAGATGAAACTTTAGAAGTCATGCCTGTTTGTAGATTTCATAGATTTGTGGAAGCCATTCTTGCTAAATGTAAGAGTTGTGCTTGGATGACAGGAGAGGCTTCAGATTTGTCCTCTTGAAAATAATAAATCTCTCTGCATTGGAAAGTAGTGGAGTTGGGCTTCCAGAGACTCTTTTGTAAAGGCACAGACTGCAGCCCTGTCTTCTCCAGTGTCTAAAGGAGATTCATTAGGTTGGAGCCCAGAACCCTTACGTGGATAATGTGAGGCTATGAAATCTGGAAACTTCTAAGCCTTGCGTTTGGTAAGGGATATAGGACATGTGAAGTCTTCAGACCAGTTTTAACATTTTGTGTATTGTGTCTGTCTTGTTAGGGTTAAAGAAAATCCAAGAATAGTCTGAACCAAAAATGAGGAGTTTGAAGTATGGCAGGCCCTAGAATAGAGATACTACTATCACTTTTAAAGCTCAGGATTCTAGGAGTACTACTGGTTGAACCACTCAAGTGAAGCCAGATTCAGAATCCAATTTTTTTTGCTTTTAGCACTTTTCCTCCTAATCACCAGATTAGGTAGCCTCTTGGAGGCCCAAGAACTTAAGCAAATGGACTTACACCAAATATAAGTTCTTAACCAAAGCTATAACTCCCTAAGAAGATACTCTTCTGTTAGTAGAAATTTTAATGAAATTTACAGATACTGAATATGTATCATCCTCACTAATGTACATTCATCTGAATTTATTCATGCACCCACTAATCCATTAAATGAAGATTTATAGAATGTCTGTATGTGTTATGGCACAAAGCTCAATTAGGCATAAGAGAGCACAAAGGAAACCAATGATGAATCAAACAGATTTGGCTCTTGAGCTACCATGGACAGACAGTTAGAGATGTATGTAAAGTATAAATGACAAGCCACAAGTTATAAATAAGTTGTTCATCCCTGCATGCGCAGGTATGTCTGTGTACACATACACAGAATGGATGGTAGTTAGGTAACTGAATATGGCTCAAAGAATGCTCTGTAGGACATGAGCTCAGGTGCAAGAAAATAGGAAATTTAAAAAATGCATGAAGATAAATTTGGTTATTTTGAAGGGTCCACAAAGAAGGAATGGAATTCAAAATGAATTGTAGGCAAAACTTAACACTTTGTATTTAAAGGAGCTATGTGATTGTTTCTGTGCTTCAGCAAGAAGTAACCGGTGTCATGAAGACACCAGCAAATCTGTAGTTGGGGAACAAGTTCAGTTCATGGTCTGCTTTTATATGATGAATAAGTTCAAAATAGTTTTTTATTGTAAAGGTTGATTTTTAAAAACAAATAAACAAGGAAGCATATGTTACGAAGAGATTATCTGGCATGCAAAATGTTACTATCTGCCCTTTTACAGTAAAATTTGCCAACCCTGCAGTGTAAAAGAGTTGTTGGGTGGCTATTTGACTATGGGAAGCCAGGCTAACAGGAATAGCAATAATTTGGGAAAGGATGGATGAGGGTGTGAGTAAGTAGAGGATTCGGAAATGCATGGGCTTGAAGGAAGATAAGATATTTGTGCATTTGGGAATTGTCTAATTTAAAATGGTAGAAGTCACAATAGTGAAAAGGGAAAAGAGCCAAGAATCAATCTTTAACCATCTGTTTATAGAATGGGGGAGAAATCAAAGGAACTAATGATGGAAAAAGAAAGTGAATGGTGTAGAAGTGAGAAGGAAATAGAAAATTGAGTCTAAATTGAATCCACAGGAAAGTTTGGTGGGGAAAAGAAGTTTTCTACTGTCAAACGCTGCAAAGAATTACTAAAAAGGATACAACAGTGATAATCTGTTTTTGCTTCCATTTATTCCATTAGCATGTTTTATATATCCTTGGCTTTTCCCTTCCCTAACCAAGACAGAGAATGTGATGGTGAAATGCTATAGCATCAGCCACTAAGGCAGAGCAGTGACAACCCGTAAGTTTAGCATCTCAGGGTGTGTCTAATATGTTTTAAGCAAAGGTGGACACCGACTCCCCTTAACTCCCCCTGCAAACTGTTTCTCTTCCATGTTGATTGGTGAACGATCATATGATTGCCATGATCTGAATTGGCATCTCTAACCTTTATTTTATGTTAAATCTTAATATTGGGAGTGATGGTAATTAGAGGCATTTGGGAGGTGATTAGGTTATGAAGGCTTCATCCTCCTAAATGGGACTAGTGGTCTTACAAAAGAGGCCCAAAGAATCTTGCTTGCCCCCTCTGCCATGTGAAAGCACAGCAAGAGGGCATCATCTCTGAGAAAGTGCTCACTGGATACTAGATGCCAAATCCGCTGGTAACCTGCTCTCGGACTTCCCAGCCTCCAGAATGTTGAGCAATAAACTTGTTTCTAAGCAACCCAGCTTATATCTTGCAACCTGCAGTGTTGGTGGAAGCCTCTGAACTTACTGGGTTTAAGGGAAAAAAATGTTTTCTTTTCTGTTCATCCTGAGCTGCAGACTAGGTAAATATACTATGTGTGTGTGTATGAAAAATCTGGGCACTTCCAGGTATGTCATTTAAAATACAGGCAGGCAGAGAAATCCAGAAATTTCAAAAGTCAATATACTTGTATATGCTTAGTTCTATCTACAACGTGGTATTGCCAAGGAGACATGAGAGCAGGGAGTGGACGAAGCGGGGAGACCCTGGATTAAGATCGGCCTTAACTTACTTTGTCAATATCCATGTGTATAAGAGTATGTAACAATGATTCCCTCCAATATGTAAGACTATGTTGAACAAATAAGAACAAATTCTGTCCTCTTTGTTTTAGACTCATCATTGCAAATGAGGACAAGTTCTAGGGAAGTAGGTAGGAAGCCCCGTTGCCATATCATGAAGGCCATTAAGTGCATTACAAAAAGTCCCCAAGACTTAGGAGATTAAGATCGTAATTCTTTCACAAATTATTGTTAGAAAGCTATTTTTTCTCCTTATATTCAGGCCATGAGAGCTGCAATGAATTCTGAATACCACAACATAAAGCTAAAAGAAGTCATTTGGACAACTATTTTAGGAAGAAAAAGGGTTAAGAAATAATAAGTCTTAGTTATCATTCTTGAGGCAATTTGCCAAAAAATAAGGTAGAAGAACTGCAAAATGTCTAGCTTCTGAAGTAAGAATACCATTGCTATTTCCACCCTGTTTCCTAATCAAGTAGTACACACAGGTCATCTTACAGAAGTCAATAAATGAGTGTAAAACTACTGGAGCTATATCTAATTTTATCTTTCAACATAATTAAATATGGACTCACATTTTATCTTTCTGGGTGAAAAATCTGGATAGGAATATTTCATTTGTATAAGAAAAGTGTAATGGATAAAATTCATTTGCTTCAGATGTAGATTCAGTGGGTAATTATAGGAATCTTATTTTTTCCTTGACAGCCACTGCCACGTATGTCATTTAAAATAATCACTATTTAATCCAGGTTTTTATAACCACTAATAGTAGCAGTTTCACATATAATAAATGTAGGGACCCTTTGTGAACAGGGTGCATGACAGCTTAGACCCAGGGTACCAGGCAACTGTAGAGCTGTACCATGAACTTTTCTGTTGAAAATCACAGTAAACATGAGATATTGCCCTTGGATGCTTGCAGCTGCATGCAATTTGAGCAAGTGGAAATGGCAGCAAAAGAGAAAGCTTTTTGTTTTTTTGTTAAAGATACTATGGGAATTTGGAAAGCCTGAATTATTTGACTGAGAAGCAGGGTGGTAAAGGGAAGTAATTAACCATGTGGGAATGAAATTCCAGGCTTCACTTAGACCAGAGGGCCCCTAAAGCTATGTTAAATAGTTTGGACACAGCACAGCAATAGGAAGTATTTGAAGCTATCTGAGCAATGCAGGGGCAAAAAATCAGAACTGGGCCCCCAAAAGATCAAACCTGGATCTGTGTGTGGAAGAGGTTGGAGAACAAGGTTTCCCTTCCTGAGATCAGCTAGGAAGCCCTCCTACCTTAACTGGTCCTGTTGAAGAAAAACAAAAATGGCCCTGTAATCGAAGGAGAAGAGGCAAATATGAGAGACCCTGCCAACAGCACATCAGGATGGCTTGGCAAGGGTTGACTGGGGCAGCAGTGTGATAAGAGAAGTGAAAAGTCAAGATCAAGGGAATGAAATAGGAATTGGAAGGAGAGTGTGTGGGCATAGGGTTGGGAGGTGTCTGATGGCATTGGAGAGATTGATTTTTGTTCCTGGATGTGTTAAACTTGAAGTGACAAAGGAATGTCCTACTATAAGTTGCAATTATGATTGTGGAGACTAGGAGATAAAGGTCAGATTCAGATAGTTTTTTGAGTCATTTTCAAAAAGGGTGTTATTGAGACAACAGGAGGTATGACACTAAGCAACACAAAAATGGGTACTATAGTGAAATACGTAAATGAGACTCAGCAGGGGAGAGTATCAGAGAATAAAATGTAGAAAAGCAATTCAGAGTAAATAGCCTAGAATACATGGAAACAGTCTTAATTTATCGTTCTATGTTAGCTTCTCATGATATTTTTAGAAAAGGCTATGTATCATTTTCCAGAAACTCATGTGACAAATAAGGTAAAGTTGGAAATAAACACTGAAAACTCTTTCCCTGGAAAGTATGAAAAAGCTAATATAAGTATATTAACATCAGGAAGGGCTGGAGCAGTGGGTCAGTGATTATGGTGCTTGCCCGGCATGCGTGAGTGCACGAGTTCAAACCCCAGCACCACGTACACAGCATAGTCTTGGAGCAAGGAAGGTCACATGAAAAACTAAATGAAAATTGTTTCTCTTTCTCTCACTGTCCCTCCCTCTTTAAAAAAATAAGTATATAACCATCAGATGAACTAAAATGCAAGGTGAAACTAGATACATTTTTTAGAAGAAACTATAGAACATCTTTTTGACATTAAGATGACTTTATTCAGCAAGAGGCAAAAAGTTCAAAATACAAAAGGCTGACAAATTTACATTAAAGTTGAGAATTAATCTATCAAACCACAAATAGAATGAAGAAAAAAATTAAAGTTAACCAACACAAGGTTAGCATTTAGAATATATTAAAAACATAAGTGGGTGTGGTTTAAAACTTCAAAAGAACATGAAAGACTTGGAACAACTGTTGGGAATGAGAGTGGCTATAAACTAAAGACAAACACAAGAATTGCTCCACATTATTGGAGGCCTAGGAGAATGGGAACCAAATGGCCCAGCTTTGTGGGTGGTACAGAGAAGCTCTGGGCATACAAGGCCAGGGATTACACAGGTGGGTGAGAAGTAGAGTAGAGATACACAGCATACGCTCAGCACAGGGAAATGGAAGCTACAATCTTTTTTTTTTTTTTTTTTTTTTTTTTTTAAAGAGAGAAGGACAGGGAGAGACAGAGAAAGAAACAACTTTATTTAGTTTTTCACATGGCTTTAGTTGCTCCAACACTTAGTTGTGTATGTGGTGCTAGGGTTTGAACCCGGGTCCTCGTGCTTACTAGGCAAGCGCTGAAACCACTGAGCCACCGCTCCAGCCCTGGAAGCTACAATCTTACATCAATCACTTGGGCCTTTGATCTTAAGCTAGTGAATTATGAAGGAACAGCATTAGAGTTCAGGTCCAGCATGAATGAAGCAGCAGTGGTGGGGGCAGGCTGTGTTTTGGAGGGAGGAGCAGATTTCAAAGCATTGGGTTTTGGAGCAGCATCAGCTTTGAGAAGGGACATAATTCCCAGGTGTGCTAGGAAGTGATGCAAAGGAGAACAGCACCAGAGCACCAGATCCTAGAGGGTCCAGCAGCTGGCTGGGGAGGAGAGTGAATTGGGAATCATCAGAATGGAAATGGAGGTGGTGAAGTAGGAACTGGCCACTGCTCCCAGCCGCTGTGATTTGCTGAGTGCTACCCATACTGTGGGGCTTATAATCCTGAGTCCAATGGGCCCCTCTCCACTGTAGGGTTTCCAAAGGAATTTTTTTTTTAACCTGTATATGGGGCTGGTATTTGGCAGTGGTGATGGGGGGAGGGCGTCTGCAGGAGCTCAGAGGACAGGCAGGAGCCCTGGGAGACAGCAGTAGAGAGGGGTAGCTGGCACCAGCCTCTCTCAGAATCGGCCTCAAGGGGTGCATGGCCACTTGGGTCCTCTTTCCCTGGTCTTGTTGTTCTTTCTGATCAGCTGAAGTTTGAGGAAGAAGGGGGCTGGGAGGGTATTAAGTTCTGAACTTTTAAATATGTCCCCAGATTAATACACTGTTATGGACAGTTTTTCTTTTTGTATGCAAACACGTGGGTGGAATTGGCTCACAGGGTGGTTGCTGGGGGGACATATCTCCTGACAGCATTTGCATAAACAGGAGAAATGGATTTCCTCAAGAACTGCGTGGAGTGAGGAGAAAGAAGAATAGCACCTGCATGTGGTGATATCACGAGGGGTGGCCTCACCTACCCTACCAGGACACCTCCGAAGGACCCACAAAGCATATTTTCCATGAGGCCATACTTGAGATCCATGTGACACAAGCTGAATTCCTAGTGTGGGTCTTCTCTATGCAAATTCATTGGGGCTGGCAGGAGAAAGATCTTACATGAGCCATCAAAACCAAATCCCTTAAGTGAACTTGGCAATATTAGATTGGCCTCAGAATATTATAGCCTATGTAATCTATAAAGGGAATCAATGGAAACCAGACATATATGAAAGAAGAGGAATTCCACCAAGTAATGCTTTCGTATTTTGTGTGCTGGGCTGTGCAGCCTGCCGAGTGGATGAGGCCGTTCCAGCTCTGCTTTCCCTGGCTGTGTGCGCATCTCCTCGCCTCTAAATGAGGTGATGGCTGCTTCCATCCCTTGCCTCGGCCAGAGAAGGAAAAGATGCCTGCCTCATGCTCACTTCACTTGTACAGCATCTAGTCTTGTCCATGCACATGAATAGTCCCTCAGAAGTGGAAATTGTTTTAATTATAGTTAAAATTTTTCTGCCTCGATGTGGACAGATGACTTACTGCCTGTTGAGAATGTATTTCCTAGCCTGGAGCTGGGACTACTTCACATCTCCTCTGTTACATAACCCGGATTACAATGCAGTTGACCTTGGCAACAGGGGCCATCATTAAGTGATATGACAATTGTCAGGCAGTGGCCTGCAGAACAGTCCCATGAGATACCCAGAGAAGTTCATTCAGCCTTGTTTGGTTTTATGACCTCTAGTTGGTTCCTAGAATTTTACTAGAACTGCCTTTCAAGGAAATTTGCAGGACTGCTGAAATGTATAGGTCTGTTAGGTTTTCACAGTTAGTTTTGGCCTCGTATTGGAAACTCATCGGTACTCAAAAGAAAATCCATACTGTGGCTTGTGGAGGCTCAAGTTCCAGGCATCTCCTTGCAGAGAGAAAGCAAGGGAGCTGAAATGCTGGGAGAGCCAATTTGAGATGAAAGGATGATGCCCGTGGGTGACTCAGTGGGACAAAAGCAGTCATGACCACCTACCCTAACTGCTGGCTTGGTCTTTCTTTCTCTTCCCTCTGGTGGCCAGGCTGTTGATATTCAAGATTAGACATGTCCCCTTCTTGGCTTCTCTCTTCTTCTAAGCCCAGAAGCTGACAGGAGGCTTCTCACAAAGGCTGTGTGGATGCTTTCCGGAGATGCCTCTTGCTTAATATAATCAATGTTCTTTAAATGTTTTGCTACTACTGTCACCAGCTGGGCTCAAATGACCTCTGAGGATAGTCTTTGCCAGCTGAGGCCTGATGGGAATGTACCAGTGGGTGATTCACCACACTGACCTCAAGAAGATAATTTCTGAATAACATTTCCCCTAGAGGTTAAGCACCACTGGTTTTGAGTCCTAGCTCCGCATGTGCTAATGAAGTGTGTCCAAGTTTCCTCATCTGTAAGGTGGAGGCAATAATTGTATCTCTGATCAGGAAACTGGTCATATGAGTTAGTAGATGAAAAGATTCAGCTGCTTGCTAAATGTTCACTCATGGTATTTCTGTTCACTCTAACTGAGGGTCCCTCTTTATACCACATTCAGAAGACATTTTTCTAACAGAAGAAATATTTCAATAGATATTGGACACTTTGGAAACTAATACAGATGTTTCCAGCAATTCTTGGTTGTGTTTTTCTGTATTCCACCAGCTTAGCAGATTAGTCTGAGGGCTGTCACTAAATATTCTTGCCACAAAGCCCATCAGTGACTCACGACTCACAAGCAAAGTAAACTTCAAACCCCAGGGAGGATTGATTTGAGCATTTCACAGGAAGAAACGGTTTCTTTTTGCTCAACTCATTTGGTTAAGACAGTTGGAAGGATTCGGATAAGCTCTGAAAGGAAATTATGCTAAAACCCTGCTGCACACACTTCATTAGATCCAAGGCCAAAGAGTTGTCTTAGCTATTTAGGGGAGGACACAGGGGAGCCAGTGGAGACCGAGGAGGGTTGTGAGCTTGATCAGAAAGAGACAATGGTAGGTGATTCAAGAAAATAGTTGGGAACACAGAGAGGGCCTCTGCCACTCATGGGGAGTTACATACCAGTTCCTTCTTTTTCATGCACTCCATAAGGATGATGAACAGATGCTGTGCTTGGGTTCGGGTGTATGTGAAAGTCTTCTGTATAGTCACCAGTAGCTGGTCCCTCAAAGATTCATTGATAAGTCTGCAATGAAAACCAATGTCAATTACATCAACCCAGCTTCTCTTTGATACATACGTCTTTTCAGAATTTATTTTGGTACCAGTGATTAAACCAAGAGGGGTTTAACCACTGAGCAACACCACCAGCCTTTGTTTTTTATCTTGAGACATGATATCACTAAGTTGCTAAGGCTGGCTTTAAACTTGTGATCCTTCTGCCCCAGCCCTCCAAATTGCTAGGATTATAGGTACACACCCCCATACCTGGCTCCAAATTTATTTTTAATTGATAAATAATCATACAGTTATAGGACATGGTAAGATATTTTAATAGCTGATACATTGTATAATAATTAAACCATAGTATTTAGCATATATAGCATCTCACACAATTAGCATTTCAAAAATCTTAGGCTATTTTGAAATATTCAATACTATAGCCATCCTGGAGTGTAATGGAAATATTATAGAACACAAGAAAGCATTGAGGATTTTATATAGGAAGGTTGTCTTCCTGTATTTTTCTCACAATAGTTATTTTAACTGAGTTAATTTTAAAAGAAGTACATTTAAAAATAAATCCCTTTAAATGTCCCAGAACCTAACAGAGTGAAGTAGGAAGATTGATTTAGTTCTTTTTTGTTGCTCTTTTCCTTTTTTTCCCCATATGGCATGTGTTTAATGTCCTCTTCCTCAAATCGTCATCAGAAAATGCCTTCAAATTAATCATCTGCATCTTGGTAGGAATCAACTATATCACTCTCTGCAAACTACAATGCCATGTCTATTTCTGAAAAGAAAGCTATATCTCAGTCATGAATTTTTGGGCATCAATAAGCAGAAATAGGATTTACACTTTCTTTAAAGGAGCATGTAGGTGGTAGCCCATCCAGCTTATGATTCAGGCCCTCACTATTCACATCAAGTGTTTGGTCTTTTGTGGTGAATAAAACGTCTGATTCTCTGATCCATAAGGAGGTATAATGTTGACTATCTTATTTGAGATAGTTTTTCTATAGAAGAATGAAGAAAAGTAGGAGAGATGCATGACATCCAATCAATGCAGTTATGTCTTGAATATGCATCAGTTACGCCTAATTTTTAACTCCTCTTTCACTAGCCTGGCAAGAAAAGGAGCCATCAAATGGCAGGGAATGGAAGCTCATTTTATTAACATTCTGTTCAAAATCAGAAGGATCAACTGTCTCAAGGATTAGTACTAAATTTTCCATAATTTCCCAGTATTTTATAATCTACACATTGCTTTCATTGTTGAAGTATCAGCAACTCATAGACAAAATAGCAATTTCCTTCATTTGGTTCTTACAGGATAACAGATGAGAGATTTGTCCAGTTTCACAGGCAGGACATTTATCTGTCAGGAGCCCAATAGTCGCATAGCAAATAAGTGGCAGAGTCAGAATCAGAACCTAGTTTTCAGAATGAGAGCAGCTTTTCTGACTCTGACCAGTGCTGCTTTCGCTCCCCCTCCTTCTCCCCCAAGTACACCACTCCACTGCCTCTCTTCATTGCTCTGGACGCTGCAGCAGATAGTTGTAGAATTTCCTTGAACATGAAAGCAAGACTGATTATTATTGCTTCAAGGAAACCAAGATGAAATATTTGAAAATGACTTCAGATGAGTGGCTGGCTGTGTCCTGGCTTGTGTGGGGCTCCCCTGAGACCACTAGGTTAGATATTACAGTGGCCCTAGGTTAGATATTATGGTGGCCCTATTTTGAAAAGGATACCATTCCCCAGACTGGAACTATATCAAGGACCTTAAAAATCATTTGGGGGTGAGGAGTGGGGGCAGGCTGGAGTGGTGGCTTGGTGGTAATGGTGCTTGGCCGGGATGTGCAAGTACATGAGTTCAAACCCCAGCAACACATACACAATGATGTCTTGAAGCAATGAAAGTCACATGAAACGCTAAATAAAAATAGTTTCTTTCTCTCACTGTCCTTCTCTCTTAAAAACATTCAGGGGGATGAAGGACTGGGTACCCCCTTCATACTTTTTTTTCTAGGAAGATCCACATCAATGTTTAGAAAGATAGGTTGCTCCAGATAGGGTTTTGGGGTTGAGGGGTAGACACTAAATCTCTCAAGATTTTCTAGGCTATTTTGGTTGACTCTACAGTCTTAGCTGTAGACCATCCTGTACCTATTCATTCATTTGCTCATTCATCTAACAGATGCATGGTGAATGTCGACTTAGTGCCAGATACCGTAGTATGTGCCAGAGACACAGGGATAGATAAGACATATGCTTCCAGGCTTCAGTGAGTTATGTGCCAGGGGAGCATAATGGCATTCACCAGCAATTCAACTGCATTTCTCAGTGGTAGAGAAGTTTAGAACATTGTGACAGAGAATCTAAGGGGCTCTAGGAAGGTTGCTCTGAGGAAGTAGTGCTGATTTATCTGAGACTTGAAGAAAGGATGAGTTAGAGGGTGGTGGGGCTGGGAAAGAGCAGAGATGAACTTGGTATGAATAGGCCTATTTTGGGGAAGATAAAGTCAATATGGCTGGACCATGGAGAGTACTATACTTTGGATCTTGAATGTCCTCCAAAGATTCATGTGGTTATGGCTTGGTCTGCATTTTGGTGCTGTGGGAATTGGAAGCTTTAAGAAGTAGGGTATATTGGAGGTTTTAAGTCACTGGGGATGTACCTTTTAAAGTGATATTTATGCCTCGTCTATATTTTTTGCTCTTTTGCACCCTGAGCAGGAGGTGAACAGTTTTGCCCCATTTCATACGCCCACCATGTTGTGCTGCCCCAGGCCCAGTGGGTGATGGACTGAAACCTCCTTAACCGTGAGCCAAAATAAACCATTTGTTTCTGTAAGGTGATTATCTCAAGTTTTATTACAATAAGAAAAAGCTGATAAAATAGAGCAAATTAGAAAAAACAAAGAGGGTGAGCAGGGACATGATCATAGGGGACTTTGGAGATTGTGTTAGAGGTTTTGATTTGATCCCCAAGCCAATGAGAAGCCATTGAAGCATTTAAGAAGAGTTACATGATCACATTTGGGTTGCCAATTAATTTTCTTGAAGAGCACTCATACCTGGGCATATATCCACTCAGAAGGAAACCCGAGTGGATGGGTCTTGAGAGCTGTGCAGTATCAAGTGTGCATAAATGCTGCACATGATTAGCAACAGAAGGGACTCTCCTGATTAGCCACTTGATAGGTCTGATCATTCATCTGCAGGTATCTAATTTTTATCACAATTCAAAATTTGTTTTCCATTTGTACCCATCTGTAATAAAATTAGAATTCCTTGAGGTCATTAACTGTCAGAGGGATCTGTCTCTTGCATCCGGTCTGCCACTTTGCCAAAATTGAGGAATCACGTGCAATTTAGCTAATTCAGATTTTTTACTGATAAGGAGAGCTTAAAGACATGAAGAATCTTATACTTTTAAGCCTAATTTTACAACTGAATAAGATTATAGCTTTGAATAAATTATTTAGCAACAAGGACCACAGAATGCAAGAAGTATGCTGATGTCTCCAAAGTGGAGATGCCTATCACTGATGGAAGAAAACTGGTGTGGGGTGGAATCAGAGTGTTTTAGTCTCTACAAAGATGTTCATTAGACATCAAATAACTGTTGTCCTGGTTCAGTCCTTTCTCTTGTAATTGCATCAAGAAGAAAACATGATTTTGGTAACTTTTTTCTTTAAGTATTCTCTAACATTTGCAGATTTCTCCCTTAATAAAGAAATAACAGATATGAGACTGCATGCCTTTGGCAGAATTTTGATAACATTGTTTTAAATAAGATCCCACATATTTCCTGAACTCATAGTGTGTCATGATTTACAGGGCACAATGCTAGGGAGGTAACCTCATGACAATGTTGTGAGGCAAGTACATATGAGGTCCACTTGGCAGAAGAGGAGCCTGCCCTAAGGAGGTTAAATGATTGGTGCTAATTCAGAGCCTGATGACCTCCAATCTGAGATGAGTCTATTCAGCCTTGTCTCCATGGCACCGCTTTTCCTGTGTTTTCTCTCAGTGAGTCCTTCAGCTTATTAATCATCTGCATTGCAGGTAGAAATTAAACTTATTTTTTTGCAGAAAAATATTTTTTTGTGTATCATGTGTTTGTTCAGGGAGCATTTGAAGGAAATCACACACCTAGGGAAAATAAGGGGAAATTGGTAAACAAGGACCATGGCATAGAGCATATGATAATTTTGAGATTGCTTCTGACTTTTTTCCTAAACAAGTATTTGCTTGGCTAAGCTTGATATTTTCTGCTTGGTACAAAGGCTTATTCTGTCTTAAGGATCCTTTCTAATTTTGTTATATTTCCTTAGGATTTTTGGAAGTGCACTGTGTGTGTGTGTGTGTGTGTGTGTTAGTTACTAGGGATTGAACCTACAGGCACTTTACCACTGAGCTGCATCCTTAGTCCTTTGAGTCAGGGTCTTGCTAAATTGCCAAGGCTGGCCTCGAACTTGGCGATCCTCCTGCTTCAGTCTCCCAAGTGTCTGGGCTTACAGATTTGTGCCGCTAAACCCAGCTGGGAGCCTGCTTTAAATGATTGTTTTCTAGTTCTTCCCACTTTTCTTCTGTATGACATTGGAGTGATTTAAGAATTTTGACCGTGATATTTAATCAGCAGCAAAATGAGAGATAAGCCCATTTTAGATTTCTTTTTATGGCACTGGAAGACTGATGGAAAATTTCTTCACATCCAAACATGGTTGTAGTATTATGCGAAATTTCACTTTTAGGATTGGGTCCTTGACAAAGTGGTCTTATTTATGGAAACTGTTAATTTGTGGCTCCATATGTACCAATGTTATTTTTAGTACACCTAAAATTAGAGGGCTTTGTGATAGGAAGTATAATCTTTTAAGTGAAGAAAATGTCTATACTATGGCATTTGAATCTCCATTTTAAATGCTACATTTATGATCTAGAGTCTTTTAGATAAGTCAGAGTAATTTAAAGTAGGTCAATATTTATCCCAGACTCTGGATAACCAACAAAACTCCCCATAGTTTGCAATTAATATTCTATTAAAATGCTGATAATATGGTCTGCATGTAGAAATACTTTTCTCAGAATAAATTTAATTATCTGTAACATCAGATTTTTGTTCCTAGATATGAGAATCGGAAAATGCATTTAGGAATCAGCGAGACTCTAAGAGCTAATCTCAAGTTAATTAATGGCTTTTGAGGAGAGGAATCCTTCCTGTGACCCCCCATAGATTCTATTAGTTTCTTCAGACACAGTATGAAAAAATTTTCCTTATATAAATAAAAAGCTGTTAATGCTACAATTTGATAGTTAAAAGACATAATTTTCCACAGAATCTCTAATTCTCTCAAGAAAAAAAATTTTTATCATTTGTTTGAAGCCAAAGCAAACTACCAAATGTAATTTGGTAAAGGACACAGAAAGTTAGATGTCTCAACTAAGGACAGAGAATGGCATTTCCCCACCATCCTGCTGCCCTTCCCCCCACCCTTCCCATCCTCTTGGGAAAAGTTGCCATTTCTCCCAAATTCCATAGCTCTGGGGCTACAAGTTACAACATGATCTCCCCAGAGAGGCAGCACAGTGTTGTTAATAGAGACATCATGACCACCAGGTCCAGGCTATCTGGATTTAGGGTGTCACTGGATTTAGGCTGTGTGACCTTGTGCAAATTATTTACACTTTGTGTTGTCTTATGTATGTAAGATGGAAATAATAACAGTACTTACAGACTTGTGAGTGTTAATTCATTTTTATAAAAGGCTTAGTTAGAAAAGTACCTGGCACATACCAAGCCCTGTGTAAAATTTGCTATTTTTCAAATGCTATGCTGACCTTTAGGAGTCACTGATATATTCCCTTTTGTTAGGCAGCATGACCTATGGTCAGGGCCTTTGTGTACAATGCAGAGCTCTTTCCTGAGAGTAACAGTGCTTTGCAGACTTGGAAATCCTTTTGGTTTCATTTCAGGGAGATTGGAGATTACTGATTCCTTCTTTGAGAAATGGAGATACTTATATTGAAGAAAGCTTCATTATAGTGGAGTTTCACAAACACCCCATGCAGATTCTACGTACCTATTAGTCATTTATTCAACAAACCAGACTGATAACCTATTACGTGCTAGGCTTTGTTAGGGATTGTAAGGTAAATAATATTCAGTTCTAGCATCAAGAAAGAGGGTTGTATGCTGTGTATTCTGGTAATCTATCAATAGCTAACATACCCAAAACTTAGGGGTTTAAAATAGCATTTATTTACTGTTATTTTGTGAACCAGACAGGGCACAGAGCAGATGATATTTCTCTGCCCAGTGCTATCTGGGGCTTAGCTGGAATGGCTGGAATGGCTGAAGAAGATGGTTCAGATGGGGCTGTGTGTCTGGGGTCTTAATTCTGCATCTGTCATCTTCTGAAGCTGTAATGTCCAAGCCAGTCTTGGTTCCAAGTCTGCACTTGGTCTGGAATGGCTGAGAGAGCAATAGCTTGAGTTGCATTGCTCTCTCCTTAGTGGATGTAGGGTAAATAAACCTGCATGAAAACTGGCCTCTCCTAAAAGGGGGTTCCAAGTGAGAGTATTAAAAGATAGGCAACAACTGTAAGGCTTCTCATGACTCAGCCTCAGAACTCGCAGAATGTCATCTCCTTCCATTTGATTCATCAGGCAAGTCCTAAGAGCAGCCCAGATTCAAGAGGAGGGAAGGAATACCCCCATCTCTAGATGGGATAAAAGCATGAATATACCAAGAAGGACTGTATGCATGTGATCATGTTGGAGACAACTAAGTCCATCAAGTGATTCTGTTCAGAAGAGGCACTGTGAAGCAGCAGTCTGCTACATAGTTCAGTGGTAAACACCCTCACCTTCAGCATCTAATTATGTGGTGTATTTGTGGAAGTTGAGATGTTATCTAGCTAGTGATGGGAAGCTATTTCAGGGTTTTAGCAAGGGTGTGATAGGATCACATTTACTTTGTAGAAGAACCGTTCCATGAGTACTGGACATATTTATTCCACAAACACTCTCCCAAGCCCACCAGACTTTTGTAAGCCACGATGACTCTGAACTTGCTATGTCTACTGCTTGGAATATTCTCTACACCTGAACTCATCATTCAAAACTCATTTAAAACTCAGTTCAAACTCTACATCCTGGGTGAAAGTCTCTGACCACCACTTTCATGATACCTCCAAAGCACTTGACATCTATTACTATAATTATTGCATGATAAAATATTGCATGTCTCCTCTAAAAGGTTATGAATTCCTTAAAGCAGCAGGTGCTTGTTTTTGTTGCTATCTTAAGTTCTAGATGAGTGCATGTTTCAATGTTGGCTCTGGAGGAATGTCTGGATTGACTGAATGAAAGGCTGTCTGCTCCTTTGGGTGACCATGGGGTCTTCCCTAAGTCCCTTTGTCTTCATGGTGGGACAAACTTCAAATCTATTTGGGAAAACGGGAAAAGTGGAGCAGAGTTTTACCTTCCAAACACTTGACTTTTTTTTCCCCCTCTTCATCAGACTAATTGCTAAGAAATAGTCTTGGCTTTTTTCTATTCTTGGTACCAGGGATTGAACTAGAGATATCCAACCACTGAACCACATTCCCAGCCTGTTTAATTTTTTACTTTGAGACAGGATCCGGTTAAATTGCTTAGGGTCTCACTAAGTTGCTGAGGCTGGTCTTGAATTTACAATCCTCCTGCCCCAGCCTTCAGAGCTGCTGGGATTACAGGTGTATGCCACTGCTCCTGGCTCAATTTTTTTTTAAATTCATGGGGAGTTAGAAAATGATCATCCACCTCAAAAGTCTATATTTGATTTTATTTCTGGATACTACTTTAAGTCCCCTCTTTGTGTTTGTAGTTTTGTCTGCAACAGAGAGTCTAATGCATTTGCATTTCTTCTATAATGTTTAGGGTTATGTCTTGCTCATGAAAATGCTCAATAACTGTGAAGACCTGAAGGATTTTTATGATATCAAGATAATTTCCCTCACACACAGCTTGGTTTTGACAACTCAAAGTAGTCATCTTTCTTAAAAGTCAACACAATATGCATATGTATTTTTCTATTCCACATTATACAGGGGAGGTGGGTTTTGCAATCTGCTGTGGAAAATGAGATGAATAATTAAGGTACTATGATATGGCACCTTTGGCTGCAATAGTTTTTCTTTACTATGAGAGACCTGAGACTGATTATTTAATCTACTGAAGTTTCATATTATCTGTTAAATGGAAGTAAAATGTCTTTTAAGATTAATGTATTTTTAGGGGCGGGAAAACATGCATGGAAAGCACCTGCCACTGTCCTACCACATAGATGTTAAATAACTGGCAGTTTTTGTTACATAGAGTCTTCTGCACCAGCATGGAATCCCAATGATGTCTCGCTCAAACCTGAACCAAAGTAAATGTCATGCAAATTAGCTGGAGAAGACCATCACTATGAAAAAAACAGATTTCAGTGTTTGTATAAATGCTGGATGAAACATTTCTGTGAGTGGGACAGAAAAGGCCACAATTCAAAGCCATGTAGCCAGGATATCCCTGAGGGGGCCCAAATATGTTGGATCATTTTTGTGAACATCACGCAGAAGCAAACTGGTCATGTCGAATATCCTGAAGTCATCGCCCTTTAATTCCATGCCTTCTTGAAGTCTAGCAGTGTTGGGATCAGACCTCACTTGAGTGTTGTTTCCTCCTAGCACTTAGTCTTAGTGATTTCTGAAGTCTGCATTGTTATTTTAGTAAAGGCACTAATCAGAAAATTCTGCTGAGGAATTTGAACTTCAGGATAAAGGACACAATGTTAGAGCAATCTTTTACGGGTGAAGAATCTAAGGTCTCAGATTATATAGCTGATATGGGTTTAGAGGACAAGAGTCAACATGGAAGAATCTCTGATAATGAATTATACTCACCTAAATGTACAGGAATAACTCAGTGTATTGATATAGTTAGTGATTTCTTTATAGGACTGGGTACAAATGGTTTTGTACACCTGAGATAGGATGTTTCATATCATGTGTGAGAAGACTCAGTAATGTGACTTCAAGGATTCACCATTTCCCAGAATTATTTCCTCACTATATCAGATGCCTCAAGTGTCTTTTAATTCATTAAAAGATACACAAGTACTTTCTTCAATAATTAGAAGCCCTAAGAACAACTCTTAGGATAAGTAATGATTCATGTTAAGTTTACACTTAATTGACCGATGTTGATGTTTTTCAAAAAGACTAGTTAGGATGGAGAAGAGTGAATGGAACACAGAAATGGGCTGGTTAGGAAACTACTTTGCTCAACATTTTACTGATGTTCAGATATAAATGGCTCTGTCAGCCAAGAACTGTGAAAGAGAAATTGCATCTCTGATCTTGCCTTAGTGTCTAATCCAGAAAAATTGTTCACTTATGCTTTTCCTGAGGAGTTCATATAGTAAATGGAGGTAGTTAGAAGGATCTTGGTGGAACTGACCTGTTGAGGGCTGAATGTCTATATAATGAGGGTACAATCTGTTTTCTGGCAAATTCCATTATTGCAACCCACATAGTGATCATTGCTGATATTTGTTCACTTGGCTCTTTTTGATTTATTCCCCACTCTAAAATCCTGAGCTAGCTATGGTAAAATAGAAGGCAGAGATAGATATATCAGAGGAAACAGGAGGTGAGTGATGGGTGGGGTTGACAGTGGTAGGAGAGGCACTTAGTAGCTACTGTGAGACAAGCTTTGAGCTCTTCATTTTCACATGACATTTCATAACACAGATTAACCTAAGCGAATGCTAACTAGATTGTAAACCCCTTGGATACACGGGCTGCACCTTACTACTACGCAGGTATTCTCTTCTCCCCGTCCCTTAGAACTAAGCAAGTGATGAAGACCAAAGACTTTCCCACCACCCTTCTACTGATCCCCCCTTACTCTACACTTTTCCCATAGTATATAACCTCTAAAATAAATAGTACAGTTATTTATCATCTATTTAACCTTGCTAAAATGCAAGCCCTACAAGGGCAGGGATTTGTCTTATGGTTCACTGGTATGCTTTTGCCAGCACTTAGAATGGAGCTTAGACCATAATAGGTTTTAAAAATATTAATGATAGAATACATAATGTTGGATGAAATAATATAATCAAAATACGAAGGAAGTCATGACAAATAACATTGGCAATTAGACATTCGAGCATTCCCAGTTTGGTGGAAAACCACTGGACAAATGCAAGAGTTATGCCACCTAGTGTAGAGCTCATTAGCCATATGTGGCTGTTTAAATTTAATTGGAATGAAATAGAATAAAAATTGAATTCCTTAGACACACTAGCCATAATTCAAGTGCTCAGAACCTGTCTGGTAGGACATCATACATACAGATTCTATCGTCATGGAAGGTTCTATTGGACAGCAATGCTCTTGAAGCTGATAGGGCTGCCAACTCGCCACCTTGGACCGGGACTAGCTAGATTTTCAGGTACCAGATCTTGAAGAGGGCTGGCTCTGTCTATGCATATATTTTATTTCCTTTGCTTTTTGATTATGAGTGTGTCCAAGAGTAGAAAGTGAAATGTTGTCAAAGAACATGGGGACTGCAAAATAGGTAGGTTTTCTGCCAAAATGGTAAGTGAAGCACATCTTCTGAGCTCATTCCAAGTAAAATCCCATTTGTGAATACTGCCCACAGCCAGGCAAGAGGGGCAGTCAAAATATTTGTTTTAGGCTCTGCATTAAAGACAGAATCAGAGCTGGAATGAGATACGTGAAATCCCTAGGGAAGCAAAATATGGGGACTCCTTCAATGGATATGCTTTAAATATTGGCTGAACGTTTATTCAGAGATGCTAACTAGCATGTGAGAGAAGATAGAAGCTGGATGCAGCTGCCTCTGGCTGCAGGGCAAGCCAAATAAACATCCTGCAGTTACCGGGCCTCATCTTCCCAGGAGGCAGTATGGTGTAGGTGCCAAGGGCATAGTTGCAGCCCAAGTCTGCCTGGGCAGACCACTCACTAGCTGGGAAATGACCAGAAAGTGACATAACTTTTATGTTCTCAATTTCCTCAATCATTAAATGAGGATGGTAATCATAGCTATCTTGTAAAATTTTAAAAATAATATGTTTAGATGGGGCTCTTGCATGTAGAAACTTTCAAAACATTAATTTCAATGCCTCAGGCATGCTGTTGGAGAGGTTCAGAAGTACAGGGAAAGAAACTAAATTCTCTCACAAAATAATTTGTGAAGTTATTTCTTCTAACTTCATATGCTGCTTTGAGATGTTGGGGCAAATATAGTTCTATTTTTTGTTGTACATTCTGTAATGGAATGGTTCCTAATTTTTAAAAAATTATTATTTCTTAGACATTACCCATAAGCAATTGCTGAATTGGCTTGTCCCTGGTCCAGATTCAGTGTTCTGTAGTAGAGCGTCTTGTCCTTTGTCTCCTATATATCATCTATATATCATATCTATGTGGAAAGTCTCATCAGATAATTTAAACATGGATGTGTTTCTCAGTATTAAAATGACTTTCCTTTTCCTTGGGTATCTTTAAGTTAGCTAGGAGTCTTTTTCCCATTGTTTTCATAATTCAGTGGACTACTTGATGGCCTGGCAGTCTTATAGCTAGGAGGGAATCTATAAGATTTTGGCTCCATTCCAGTGTATAAGAAATATCTACGGCATGTTCACTGTACATTCCTTTCTTTGCCTCGCTTGGCTTTGTTAGTCAGTGCTCTTGTCAGCCCAGCAGTGGCCTCAGAATCATTGTCAACACATTCTAGGAAGCCACTACCAATAGACTTGAGCTGGCATTCAAGATGGAAACTAGCTGTCATTTCTGCACCAGTTGATGACAAAATCTAAAAATGTTGCCATCGAATGGCAAAAGCTAAGGGTATCCTAGGCTTAAACAACTCCATTATAGTCTCCAAGATGCTAAAACATGGTTTCCATGCAATAAATTTCAATACTGTTTACTCTAGACCTTTGGGGGTTTCTGCTCATGGATGAATATTTGCTTTGCCATGAATATCCTCCAAACACATAATAAAACATCAACTCTGGAACAGCTGTACAGAAACTAGGATATTTTTAAAAAATTTTTTATTTAAGCCAAGAGACTTTTCTAGACAACAGTAATACAGATTGGAGTTTTTCCTGGAATCCTACTTAAAAGCATTTTTAGTCTTTCTCTGGTTGCAGAAAGTTTATAGCTGGTGGTCAGTGATGTATATAATTTTCATAAATCCTGTGGTCCATGATCTGCATCTGAGAATTGCATGAGGATCAGAGGAAAATGCATTAAAAACATCCCAAACATTGTTATTAATGGTATTACTGGGGATGATGATGATCCACATTTCTACAGCTACAGGTTCTGATATCAGCCATGTTGATTCAGAATTCATTTCCTCTAGTGGAGAGATGAAGCACAGGGACATTTTATTTGTGCCTCATTCAGATAAATTTTAAATGTATTTGTGGATTTTTAACACCTTTACAACATCTTTTCATGAGAGAGGCTATGTTGCAGAATTTCAGAGAAAAATTTGCTAGAAATGAAGTGAGTAAAGAAGTGGATGTGTCCATCTCTGATAAGACAGATCCATGATATCAGGGTATGCTTGACAGCAGAGTAGAGCGGAGTTCACTTGGGATGTAGGTTGAGTGGAAAGTTCATTGAGTGTGAGAGGGCTCTAGAAAGAGGTTGGGGCTAGAATGTAAAGAGGTTTGAGTCCACAAGAAGACATGTGGAGTTGACCTGGAGATTAATGCTATCTTGGAGCTGGGAGCCAAGCAGACAGTGGAAGCACTAGGAAAATGGTTCTTGCAGTATGGTCCCAGAACAAACAGTATCAGTCTTTTCTGGGACTCCCTTAATATGCAAATTACCTGACCTCAACCAGATTAATTAAATTAGAAAATTGCTAGTAGGAGCTCAGCAATTAGTGCTTTCTGTTGTCTTTTCCTCTTATTTTTTTATATTTAATTGACAAATAAAAATCATATTTATGGTGTGCAGCATTTGATAATATACATATTGTAGAATGGCTCAATCAAGCTAACATATGCATTACCTCCTACATAGTTTTGGTAAGACTTTTCAAGCATATAACACATTGTTCTTAACTGTAGTTACTATGATGTATGATAGATCTCTTGAGCTTATACCCATTGTCAGGGAATTTAAGAAGCCTTCTTGGTAGTTTGGTGATTTGAAAGTCGCCATTTCTAGGTTTTCTACCCTAGTTTCAACAAATTAAACTCCCATCTTGTCTGTTTTCTAAATTGTAATTCTGAGATTTCAACTGAGGAAAAAGTTAAGAGTCCTTACATGAAATAAATCAGGCCAATGGTTCTTGACAATAGTTAACTCAAAGGAAAGTGTGTGTGTGTGTGTGTGTGTGTGTGTGTGTATGTGGGGGGAGGTGGTTCGATGGTTCCAGTGTTGAACCTTTAAAGCTGGGCCTTGTGACATACCTCTTTCACAGCAGAGAAAATCATTGTTCACTATCAACTAGCACTATTTCACATTTAAATACTTCGGCTTTTCTTATCTTTTTTCTTTAATTATTTGGATAGTTTGAACTAGTGAGGAAAGGATTTAGAAAAAAAGGGTGTGAACTAAATGGTCTTAAGAAATGCATGTAAATAAAAAATCAAGTGCCATTCCTGTTAATGAGAGTTTTTATGACATGCTTGATCCTCAGGGAAGAACCCTCTAACAGAACTTTGGAACCAGGCACAGCTGTGGTAAAGAACAAAATGAGGTGATTCATGCTAAACATGCATTTCAAGGCAACTGGTTCCAAAGACCAAATGCAGCAGAGGATACAAAGTCCCTGGGGTAGCAATACAGTGACTTCTGAGGAGAATGCACTTAAGGCATAGATCTGGAAGAGCTAGGTTGGAAAATATCAGATGTAAATAAATCTAATTTTCATAAATTTTAACATAATTTCTGAAACTGTGGTTCATGAATTACTCTTATTGGAATCATCTGGGGTTTGGTTTCAATTACAGTTCCTTGGACCTCACTCCAGGCTCATCAAAATTGGGATAAGCAGGGCTGGAGTGGTGGCTCTGTGGTTACGGTGCTTGCCTAGCATGCACAAGTACATGGGTTCAAACCCCAGCACCCACGTACACAACTAAGTGTCAGAGCAACGAAAGCCATGTGAAAAACTCAATAAAGATTGATTCTCTCTCTCTCTCTCTCTCTCACTCACTCTCCTTCTCTCTTTAAAAAAAATTTTGGGATATGCAGGGAATCTGAATGCTCTAAAACTCTCCAGGTGATTGTGAGGTATAATGAAGTTTCTTAACTACGTGCTTATGAATGTTTTCTGCAAAACAATTGGCCAAGAGTTAGCTAAGCAAATATTGGGATGTAATAGATACATTTGAAATTTTTTACTTGGCAATGATGGGCTTTCTGAAAGTTGAAGACAATGGTTCTCTAAAAGGAAATCCTCTGTAATAATGGATTACATAGCTACGATTAATTTCCCAGTGAACTGAGAGTCGAGCAATTCTAAAGCAAACTAAATCGGTGTAGGTATCTGCTTGGTTAATTTATATCAATAATGCTTTTCTCCTCTATGATACTTTCTTCCCTAAACTCTAGGTAATTATTTTGTAAAGTCTATGCTTCATTCAACCCATACAGATGTAGTATGGGAGGATTAAATAGCAAATTGTAAGACAAAAATATTTCTTATTTTGCACCTTACTAAATAAATGGAGCACTCCAGATTTGTGAGTTTGAATACAATGACATAGATAGCTATATATTTCTTCGTGACTATATTTCTATATCTTTATGTGGCAAAAGTTGCAGTAATCATCTGTGGAATTCCCTGCCTTCTCAGAACTTGGTAACTATGATTTAATTGAAATTGTTACTATATTGGTTCAAATAGGATTATATACACACCCCTTGAGGAAAGCTCTTTACCTAATACTCATATTACTTAAAAAAAGAATTAAAAAATACCTAGTGATCTGGAAAAGTCAGCTTATCAGCTTTATCTTTGTCTTCAGTTAAATTTTAATCATGTATGTATGTATAAAGCAATAGGCACTAATTATTTGATTCAATAGGGCTATGTATAAGCTTCTTGGGTTAAACTAATTTTATTACATTGAACTTAAATATGTAAATTGAATTTAATGATACATACACACAAACAAAATACCACCATAGCAGCTCAAATAATTTTTCTTTACCAACTTTCTTCAGTCCTATTCAGAGTGAATCACTTTCTGCATGGAGTTACATAAGAGAGGACCAAATATTAGTTTTTATTTTTTCCTGTCACACAGACTGAACCTCAAATTCAGATTTTGATGGGGAAGAGGAGAAATGGATTATATTGCCATTTTGAGGATAATTGGCACATATTGTTGCATTGAAAGGGTTCATAGGAGGAGTGTCCTGCTCGAGTGTTTTTCCTGGTGCTCTTATTACACTGTGTGCCTTTGTCTGAGCATGTGTGACCTTGTCCTGTATTCATGTTTTTATTTTAATCCATTATAACATCCCCGACAGAGAGGACCTCATGTTGCTCATCTTCCAGCAATTCCGTGCACATAGTAGGCACCCAATAAATGTTTAGTTGGAAAACAAATTTACACAAATACTTTTTAATGAATAAAGTTGCTAGTATTTTTGTTGCACAAGGTGTTTCCCAGATTACTTTCTTTTCTTCTAAGAAAGTTAAAATCAAGTTTTGACATATCTTATAGGAAACATGAGACAATATAAGAGACAATATAAGAGGAAATAAAAACTAAAATGAGACACTTGAAGTCAAGATACTTGATATGTTTCCTTCCTTCTCACTTGACATTCCAATTATGTCTAAATCAAGCTGGCACACACACCATCGAGATCAATTACTTTCTGCAGATAGAACAGGGACAAATGTTAGGGCTTTGACATCCTTCCGCTTTGGCTGGAAATTCCTGCAGCCATGGGAGAAAACATTCACGATCTTTGCATAGGATGATAGGCCCCAGGGACTAGAGACAACAACTGAGTTTCTGAAATGTCTAGTTTTCTGGTGACTTTCTTCCATCTTTGAGTATTCGAAGAGAAACTTCCCCAAATCTCTGCTAATAGCATGCACTTCTATAATGGAAGTCGTGCCACGTCGTTCTGCTTTTTCATCTCTAGTGGTGTTCCATTTGTGCCTTTGCCTCAGCTAATCAAGAAATGTAAGGGCTCTTATCAAGTTCCCTTTAAACAAGAAAGCCTGATCTGTATAGGAAATATATTCTCCCATGAGCAAGCCATAGCTCATTTATTTCTTCATAGAACCTAATACAAATTCCACTGGAACATAAGAATGCAAACAATCTCTTGGTGTTTGCCCCACTGACAATTTTCCCAAAAGAGACACTAAAAACTTGAAGGCTTTCTGCTACCAGTAGGTTCTTCTTTTTTATCCTAGGGAATCTAAAAATGGTAAATCCAGATGACAATTTTTCGGACAAAGATGATTAAATAACATGCATCGGTGATAAAATTTTGAACGAGGAGCATCATCACACAACATATATGCATTCAGATGTCTTTTTCATACTGATGTTTATCCCTGAATGATAAATGAAGGACTGACTAGCCCATGCTTTGCAATCTGAGACTTGAGGCTAATAGTTATAAGCAAAACAGTCTGATTTCAACATCGGGAGCCTGCAGCCTGAAAGGTGTTCTCAACTACCGGCAATGCTATTTGTCTTTCCTAATCAAACACGACCAAGAGTGGAATCTTAATACTTAAAATCCTGGGTAATTGAATCTAACACTACTTGGGTAGCATAAATCTTTTTGTGTTTGTAGCATTTAGTTATTTAGGATGAAGAAATAAAACTTGATAATATTTCTGAAGCAAGGGAATTAGGGAAAGAAATTACTGATTCATTCTAATTATGACAGATGAGAAACAAAATTCATGAGAATGAGGTAAAAATGGAATTTGGCCATTTTCTTTCAGGTAGTATATGTCACAGAGCAGAGATGGAGAGAAAAAGACAAATACGAATTGAATTGCCGTTGTCTTAGTTTATCCAAACTCATTTGCATTGTGATGGATAAGATCTGTCTTTTTCTACCTCAAGTAGTAGCTGCAAAAGCTAATCAGTTTTGCCAATTATAATTTGCTTCCAAAGTGATTCTCTTTTCAAATTCATGTTCTTGGAAAGAAATTTAAAGACAAAAGAAAGGTCATAAAAGTTAAAATATAAGGAATGAAAATTTCACTCCAAGATTTTAAATTTAAAACTACATAGTAGCTAAATATATACATTTATAGTACTTGGATTTTATATTTTAAAACCTATAAATTAGCAATTTCAAATCATAATTAAATTCCCAAAGTAACTGAAAAGATCCTGATTCAACCCTGAAATGAAGGTTTCATAAATATGGTCTGTATATTTCCTGTATCTAATTTTTTATGTATAATGACACATTGATGTTTATATGAGCATAGTTAAACTTTTATATTTAATAGTGAAATATATCCAAATATGTTGGATTTCATCAGAAATCACAGAAGAAATCCTTCCTGGTGAATATAGTTTAGGTGAACAAGTTTTCTTTTTTAGCGAAAAGAAAGCATACTACTGCAAAATACTCTTTGGAAATGATTTTTTAAAATTGACTACACATATGTGGCTAGACAACATTTTCAAGCTAAATAAACATGATTAATTCTGGCAGTCATTCAGATGGCACAGGAACATTCTGACTTCATTTTATCATGATAAATTTATCACTGCTTTCCTGGAGAAAGCATGTTTTTATCATAATACTTTATCTCTCCATGTACACATCTATATATAGAATGTGTGTATAGACAGACACATGCACACATGTGTCTCCTTAGGATTCTACTCTTACGCATTGTAAATACTTCTTAAAGTTTGAATTTTAAAAATGCTCCAAATGAAAAAATTACATTTGATTTTTTCTCTACATGAATTGTTGAACATCCTATTCTTTGATAATTAGCCATAGTTGATTTGTTTATGCAGATCCCACATTGACTGTAGTTCCACATATTTTGACCAAAAAATAGAGCTAAGACTGCCAAGTGAAGTTAAAAGTGCATGGGGTTTTGAGTCTTGATTTTTGGGATTGGGGAAGATGGTTTGTTTAGGAAAGGGGTCCACATGACATAGGAATGATCAACTTCAACACTAGTTTAATGTTTTTGGAATAAATAGAATAATATAAAAATTATTATGCAAAGAAGTTGGGTATAACTTAAGTACTCTTAAATATTTAAAGCACAGCATCATTGAGAAATACTAAAGCACGTATCTTAAAACACATTTCAGTGACTTTCTATGATATACTAGAAAGAGTTCTAGTCTGGGATTAAGGGGTATGTGGCCTTGGACAAAGCATTTAACTTCTCTGAGTATCTGTGTATTAGATTGAATTAACCACTGAACCATATTCTTAACCCTTTACATTTTGAGACAGTAGGATTAAGTTGCTGAGGGCCTTGCTAAATTGATGATATTGTCTTTGAACTTGTGATCCTTCTGCCTCAACCTCCCGAGCTGCTGTGATTATGGCATGTGCCACCATGCCCAGCCCTCCCAACTATGAAGATGTACCAACTTCTATATTAAAACAAAAACAGGAAGGGCAAACTTCTGAGAGATTTGAACATTTCTCAGGGTGTACAACCCCAAAACAGTAAATAATACACATTAGGTCCTGGTTTTCATTATGTATAGACTTAGAAAACCTGAAACATTGAGGTGAAAAGCTTAATTTGTCTTTAACATTTAAAAAAGGAACCTACATTCTGAATGCAAACTTGTATCTACTTTGTAGGCTAGGAATACGATAAAATAATCTGCAAATGCTAGGAAGCAAGAAATAAGCCAAAGCTAAAATCTATATAAATTCCTAAGTTTATTTATGGGAAAAAGGAACATATGATAGTAAAAACTGAGCATGAAAAAAATTTTTTTAAATATTTTTTTTTTAAAGAGAGAAGGACAGGGGGAGAGAGAGAGAGAGAGACAGAATCAATTTTTATTGAGTTTTTCACATAGCTTTAGTTGCTCTGACACTTAGTTGTGTACGTGGGTTGCTGGGGTTTGAACCCGTGTACTTGTGCATGACGGGCAAGCACTGTAACCACTGAGCCACCACTCCAGCCCCGAGAATGAAAAAATTTTAATACACACAAAGCAGGTGTTTTTTGTTTGCTTTGTGGCACATCTCTAGGCCTAAACTCATCAGGGTTTGCAGTGCTATGCAGGATGCCCCATGCCTTTCATCATTCCTCAGGTTCCTGTGCCAACCGAGCAAATGTGCTCTATGGCTGAGTGAGAGGGCTGAGTAGCCAGCCAAGGCAGGATTACGATGGGGAGAGGACGGATGGTGTTGGGTTCATGTGGGGTGCCTTTATTTTAAGGTAGGCTGGATTGAAGAGCGGGCGGAGGGAGCATCTTGTGCAGTGGGTAAGCCCACCTGTCATTTTTCTTGCACCTAAATGCTTTTCCATTCACTAGAGTGACTGTGTGCTGTTTTCATTTTTTATGTCTCAATCTATGGTACGGTGCAGGGTACCCACTGGACACTTGCATTTATTTTTTAAAGAGTGTGTGCGAGAGAGAATTTTATTTTGTCATCTGGTCTTTGTTTCTCGATCACTTAGCTGTGTACCTGGTGCTAGGGTTCGAACCCAGGTCCTCCTGCATACCAGGCAAACTCTCCAACTGCTGAGCCATTGCTCTAGCCCTGGACATTTATATTTATAAAAAGCATGGATATAAAATTAGAAAAGCTCCTCATTCCCTGCGGACCTGCTTTCTTTCACTAATTTCATGTGTTATGAAAATAAGTTTTTAGAACTGAATGTCAGGATTTTTTTTCACTTTAAACTCCTGCATACTTTTTTTATTTTAAAAGAAAGAGGGATAGTGAGAGAAAGAGAGAATCAATTTTACTTAGTTTCTTATATAGCCTTTGTTGCTCCAATGCTTGGTTGTGTATATGGTGATGGGGTTTGAACCTGTGTACACGTGCATGCTAGACAAGCGACGTAACCGCCAGATCACGGCTCCAACCCTCCTGCATACTTTTGATGTGGATTACTTTGATCTGCTGATCTGCAACAGTTAGCACCCCATTAGTCATTGAGTGGGGACTCAGGTTGGAGGGAAGGCTGATGAGCCAAGGAAAGTACATGGGGGAGGGGCTTCAAGAAGAGTTTACAAATCAGATTTTACCTTCCATGAAAATCTAGAGGGACCTAACAGCACCATCCACCAATTATTTAATTGTGTTTTCTTGCAGTGCTGGGGCTTGTACCTAGGAGCTCTCTACCACTGAGCTACATTCCCCGGTCCTTTTTTTAAAAATTTGTGCTTCATGAAGTACAGCTAATCTACCCCACATTAGTTACCTGAGGGAAAGTTGGATGTGTAGCTTCCAGGCCCAAATACCAGAATTACCAAACTGCTGTAAAAAAACATTTGGTGAGGGACTGGAGCAGCGGCTCAGTGGTTACAGCGCTTGCCTGGCGTGCTCGAGTACACGGTTTCAAACCCCAGCACCACGTACACAATGAAGTGTCAGAGCAATGAAAGTCACATGAAAAAAAAAATTGATTCTCTTTCTCTCATTGTTGCTCTCTCTTAAAAAAGAAAAAAAAATTTGGTGAATCCAGTGATGGTGGGAGATGACTCTAATTCCAGCTATTCAGGAGGCTGAGGCAGGAGGATTACAAGTTCAAGGCCAGCCTGGGCAACTTAGCAAGATCCTGTCTCAAAATAATAAAATTTGACTCTCCAGTGCTACAAAGGCAGACAGGGCCTTAGGAAAAGCCTCACCTGAGGGGTGAGATGGGTCTTGCCTCTCCTTATTTGGAGGAAGAAAAGGAGAAATAAGGGGAAGAGAAAAGGAGACCACATCTGACAACCCCCTTTTTCCCCCTCACCTTTATTAGTATGGTCTAGTGCAGAATTCCTGGAACTTGCATTTCATGGGACATTTAGAGTGTGTTCCCCTGATCTTTCCACCACCCTCCAATGAGTGATATCATTTTGAGCATTAGTCCATAGCTGGTTCTGATGTGAAAACACAATCATCTCACACAGTCTTTTCCAAGTATTGAACACAAGCTTCACCCCCATGTCTACCACGGGCCCCAGCAGTTACCTACCCGCCTTCTTCGGAATATTTATGCCCAAATGCCAGGATGTCAGAAGCCCGGCCACTGCCATCACAGACCACCACAGGCACGGGAGGCGTGTCTCGGAGGTACTCTAAAACAATGGAGATCACATTGGGCCCTCCTTCCACGATGAGTGCCACCACGGGAACCCCTTGACCAATTCCTGCATTAAAAAGGAAAAGAAAAGGGAAAAAAAGAGACAAGAACACAAAGCCAGCAAACCAAAGAAACAAAAAGAGAAACAAAAAGCAAAAACTAAAATTACTGAGCACAGGGGAGGTGACAACATATGAAGGGATAAAATACTGAGTGAAAATCTGCACAACTTGGGAGCAAAACCCCTCCCCCCACAGCTGTCCCTAGAGGTCTGCTAAGGTGCCAATTACCCTACTTTACAGCTGGAAGCCTAGGGTGAGGGAAGAGAGGAACTGATTAACAGTAAAAGCACTGGGCCAGCAGCCCAAAGACTGGAAGCTAAATGTGGTCCTAAGCAAGTCCTTATCTATCCAGTAGTCCCGTTTCCTATACGAAGAATGGAAGTTAAAAATTGCTGCCTTCTGAAGTTATAACAGCATAAGTTAATGCTAAATAGTTCTCTTTATTAAAGGTTATTGAAAACTTGTTGCATTAACTGCTGGCTAAATTGTGGGTCTGGTATTCTGACCACAGCTGATCAGCTTGATAACTGATTCTCAGCAGAACAGTGGTCCTAATTGATGACTCAGGAGAAACGACACCTGTCAGTCGCATCCTGCCCTACTGAGCAAAGTGCCAGGCATGTGACCAGTACAGTCTGTTGAACTGAGTTGAATGAAGAGGTTTCACAGATCTTCCTGAAAGTCTGTAAGCTATTTATTCCAAGCCATAGCACATTGCTATTTTTGGGTAAAGATTGTTGTAATATTAGCACTGCACAGAGAGTTCAACCTAACATATTAAACAGGAGTATGAAAAATTCCTGAGACACCATGGGACATCACATTCATTTTCATGTGACATTTCAAGTATTATCAGTGTCCGCTGGATAACTCTTGTTCAATTTTGGTATTTGCACTGTGTTTTATCTCTCTGCCACCTCAAAATAGTTGTTAGGAAATTAAGCAGGACCATTAAAAATAAGATGGTTATCTTAACAGTGCGCTTGCCTGGAATGTGCGAGGATGCACTTTTGAACCTTAGTACCATGTACACAAGGAAGTGTTAGAGGAAGAAAAAGTCACATGAAAAACTAAATGGATTATTTCTTTCACTCTCTCTCTTTAAAAAGAAAAAAAATACAGTTGAAACACTGTGCCACTTATATAAATATGAACTTAAAAAAAACCCAAACCTTTGGTCATCTGAGTGTTCTTAGTCCCTTTTGCTGTGATTTTGTTTTGCCATATATCAAGAAAACTAATTTCTGAGGCTTGGGAGGCTAAGGCAGGAGGGGCACAAGTTCAAGGCCAGCCTCAGCAACTTAGCAAGACCCTATCTGAAGTGGGTTGGGGATGTGGCTCAGCTGGATCCAAAAACCAACAAAAACAATAAAACAACCAAAATCTGCTTTCCTGTGACAAAGCAAAATTTGGGATTTTGTTTATTTCTCTAGATATATTGCTTGACTTATGTGACCTATTTTACTTTTCATATAAGTAATCCAGTCTTTCAGGGATTTATCTCCTTAAGTTAGAAAATATATAGTTTTTTGATTTGAATTTCATTTTAAAACAATTGTCTACATGCCAGATACACCAAAACGGGTGCTATTTCAATGTACACTTGAGGAAATGTAAAGAAAAGGATGATGGTTGATCAAGCTAACATGACAAGATTTCTTTTTGTCTTCAAGAAGGAACTGGGGGAGAAATGGCACCGAGGGTCTCATTAGTTTCCTCTGGATGGGGTGATTTTGAGAATTACTCCTTCAGATCCAAGGCAGGGGTGCGAAAGGTCTTGCTGCACTGCCTTGACCCAGACTCCAGTTCTCTCTCAAGGTCTGGTATCTGTGAAGGGGACACTTGCCTATTGCTGCTGATTGTGACCACTAAGTCCCTGTCATAAGGTGCTCTGAAGATTACAAACTAAATTAAAAATGTGAGTAGAGTAGAGTACAGCTCTTCCAAGGCAGAATTTGGTGTCCTAAAAATATCCACTCATACAGGGATTTGTATGTATTTTAATATGCTTTTGAAAGAGACAGCCTCTTTTCCAACGTGAAGTTATTTTGAGGTGTTTCCCAACGTACTTTACTACTTAATTTCCCCCTTTGCTTTGCTTTAGCATATGCTCCCATACTTTTTGTCGAGGAACAATATGCTATTCCTCCTGTTTTATGTCAAAAGGTTATGTAGATTCATTCTAGGATCTCCTAGAATTTTCCAAATTCTGACTTTAGAGAATGAATTCTGAATTCTGTCAGTGGAAATTTAACTTAAACTCCCAAGCCAAGTGTAATTCACTTTGTGTCCTCATGGAGGAAGAGGTTCTAGAATGGATTTTGTAAAATGGTCTTTTGGAGAGGGCTCATCAGTGCAAATGATAGATTTTTGGTGGGGGCGTGGGCTAATTTGAGAGTAATAAACTGTTTATTGCCTGCCAATATATTTATCAATGAATCAACATGTTATAGCCTCTTGGGGCTGGAGCGGTGGCTTGGCAGTTACGGCACTTGCCTGGCATGTGCAAATGCGTGGGTTTGAACCCAAGCAGCACATATACAACTAAGTGTCAGAGCAATGAGGGCCACATGAAAAACTAAAAGTTGATTCTTACCTCACTGTTTTCCTCTTTCTTAAAAAAAAAAAAAGTGTAGCCTTTGGAAATACAGGAGTATTTTCAGGATAGGATTTCCTGTGTTTCGAATGAAACTGATTATCAGTTAGGAAAATTAAAGCAAATATATTAACATAAAGCTCAAAATTAATTAAAATTGGTACAAGTATCTCTTCTCATAACTGAATGTCTATAATCTCAAATTCTTTCCTATTTCCTTCAGTGATTAAAACATGGAAATTTTTTTTCCATAGACAATAAAAGCTATTGTAGCCTAAAATACAAGCATTTTTAATTTCTTAGTTTGATTCTCTACCTCCTATAACTATGTCTAAAAATACCACACTTGTTATAAATTAAACTTGCTAATATATGCTAACATTAAGCTTTTCCGTCATCTCTCTCACACAGACTCAGCCTTTGTTTCCAGGGAAAGAAAAGGATACCTAGTAGTTAGCGATGACCTAAAGCAATGATTATTTGCTTATTTAGTAGAGGCAAGGATCTTGGACGCTTTCGTGAAACTCATGAGAGCTAGTGACTCTTTCTTCAGAAAAGTGCATTTATGGATGGACACAAAAATGCCTCTGTATGATTTCAGGGGGTTCATGGATCCCTGAAGCCTATCTGTGAATATCTTGGTAATGGACCTTACACAGTTCCACCCTAAATTATAGCACTTTGATATATCTGCAAAGGTCATCAGTTTGTGTTACTTTGTGCAGGATGGGTTTTCAAGCAAAATTCTATATCCAGGGGAACGTCATCAGGTCACTACTGTCCCGTTGTTTTGATTGGCTAAAACTGCCAGGAGAAGCACTGTCAGTAGGAGGTCTCTCCTCCCTCCATCCTCTTACCTTTCTATTCATACTGTCTTTGCTAAATTACATTTTGGATATAGGATATTCTTTAAATCTCTAGAAAAATTGACAAATTTCCAAATTAGAATCTATGGGATGTGACTTTATAGCAAAGAAGCAGCTTTTAAAATAACAAGAACTGGGGACTGGAGCATTGGCTCAGAGTTGTAGCACTTGCCCGGCATGCATAAATACGCAGGTTCAAACCCCAGCACCATGTGTACAACGAAGTGTCAGAGCAATGAAAGCCACATGAAAAACTAAATGAAAATCGATCCTGACTTTCTCACTCTTTAAAAAAAAGAAACACCCCAAAAAAAAAAAAGAACTGTGCATTTTCATTAGTAACAAAAAAAATTTTTTAGAATATCCTGCATATGTAGCAGGATGAAGAAGGCTCACTGCCATTTTCTTTATGCCATGAAAATTTAATTTCCTTTGAACAAGATCCTCACAAACAAATTCTGTCTTGTGCAGCTAAACCTAATGACCATTTACTTCTCATATCTTTAAAAAAAATTTAGATTGACACTTAAACTTTTTCCTGAGTAATATGTTTTTTTTATCTAGATCTTTAGGATAACTTTGTGAATTCTTATTTTTGGTCTGGGGTAAAAGCAGGTTAATTCCTTAGCTGATTACAGCCATTTTTCATCTTCTTCCATAACCAAAGTCTTAGAGTAGTTCTTAGAGATTTCCATTAGAATATAATTTTAGATCAATCTTTAAGTTGCTTTAAGTAAAAGAGGGAAGATGCTTGCCACACTATTGAGCTTTTGCAGTTTTGAAACTGGAAATATAACATTCAAAAATGAGTTGGGTAATGGATTTAGTAGTTGCGTTCTACAGGGCTACTACTTGACCTAGGGCTTTCTAATTACAAAAGGAAATCTAATTCTTTCTGTAAGATAATCTCTTAGACTTGGGTCACACTTTATTCTGACGGCTATGCACTTCACAATAAAGTGAAGTGTGTCTAAGTTGGGTTAAACAAAAACTGAGTTGGGCATCGGGAGGGAGATAAGGGTCAGGAGCAGAAGAATGTCTTAAAATGCCAAACTTTTGCTTTTTAAAGAATTTTTCTCTTCTGAAATGAAGTCACAATCTATGATAAGTTCAGGCACTAATGAAAACATTTGGTATCTTAAAGAAAAAAGATTGAAAAGCTGAGAATTTTTTTAAACAAATGCTTTGGTTCTGTGTGAAGATGACCATATAGGATCTAAAGTGCTTATGGGCCTGAGGGATCATTTACTTGCTGCTAGAAAATGGCTTATATTTTACAGGAGATGCTACATAGGAAATTATTCTTTACCCAAGTCTTAATGACCTTAGGCCACAGATCATGATTTTTATAGTACAAGTCATTCAAAAAGGGTGGTTCACACTTTGTGCGAGATGACTTCCTGAAGAGCTTGCCTAACTCACAACTATGTCTGCCTTGGTGGGGAGATATTTCTTTTTACCAGCTAAAGCCTTGTAGCAGTAATTGGAAAACAGTTAATTCCTAGCCTTGCCAGATCTGGGATTATGTGATTCTTTTCTAAAAGTTTGTGTAGAGAACTCATGTGTTTCATATAATACATGTTGTAAAACTTCATCAGTGTTTTATGTTTGCACAGCTATTTGTATAACATTAAAACATATTGGACATGTCTTCTTCATCCAACCTCTACTTGAATAGCATGGGCTTTGATTGAGTGTTTGATCCTACCGACAGAAAGATGGTCACTAACTACTATGTTTGGACTATATAATGGGCCCCAAAGAACTAAACCCCTAAAATACTCTTCA
Organism: Aplodontia rufa; assembly: GCA_004027875.1. Lineage (NCBI taxonomy): Eukaryota > Metazoa > Chordata > Mammalia > Rodentia > Aplodontiidae > Aplodontia > Aplodontia rufa. The sequence continues at coordinate 14,849 of PVKS010006873.1, read as the reverse complement.
AGTGGAACCTTCCACAGACTTGGTGCAGCAGTGGTATGGATGGGAAGGGAGCAGTCAAGCTGTTTGCCCCATTATAATGGATATCAATTTATTGCCTATTTGAGAAACAATGCCTGAAGTTCGTATAATGTCACAGCTTTTCACAAAAAGTTTCAGAATTCAATTTTTGATTCCCTTAACTAGTTAGTGCATCTCCTCTGTGGTCTGCAAAATTGAGATAGATATAAGAAAATTTTGGTAATCAGTTATGTCTGACAACATTTAAAATTTACTCTATCTCACAAAGGTTTTTGTTTTTGGGTTTTTTTTTTTTTAAATAGAAAGACTCTAGGCTCTGAATACATGAACACTCAAGTACAATTGTGGAAATATCATATGGAGAGAATATTTGAATATGCTAGTTTTGCAGAAAGAAATACCAGCAATCTTTGAACAACTTAGTAGAGTGACTCTACAAAATGTATGGGAATCGCATAAGAAAAAATTCCTATTAAGTAGAATATCTTTTAGATCTTCCGTAGAAGCAGTTGCTTGGGATGCTGCCTTCAGTTTTGGAGGTAAGATACGTTACTTATTCAAGACAGTGCAACTATACCTGGAATGTGTCTGACTTTACTTGGAAATGGGTAATAAAACCAAATATTTTTTAGTGAATTTTGGTGACATACCCAATTGTTTAATGCCAAACCAATGAATACCAATTCTGCATGCTGGTATTACTATATATTTTTAAAATAACTATCATTCTGTACCTAAATTAAAGCTAAGGAAAGCATTTAGAAATGCTTAGTACTTCATGAACTATTCAGGAGTCAATATAAAACCACAGGCAATATGTTGTTTTGCTTTAGGACTCAGAAGAGGTTGAATAATGTGAATTTTTTCAATGTCTTTTCTTGTCATTTCTTGTCTGTTGCAACCTTCTTTTTGGTATTTAACTTAACGGAGTTCCTGCAAATACAGTCCTCACATATTTGAAGCTAACATCAATCTACAAGACTAAACATGTTTGTATATTTTGATGGCTATGGAAAAGTACCCAAAGTCATTCAGCCAGGCAGTAAACCCCCTACTAACTGAATCTAGGACTCAGGCCCTTATCGGAGGATCCCCACCCTACTGAGGAACTCAGTTTAATCTTCACCTACTGAAATCCCTGTTGTGACCCCCACCCCAATTCATCCTGTCCAGGGGGCTGGAGCAGTGGCTTGGTGGTTACGGCGCTTGCCTGGCATATGTGAGTACAGGGATTCAAACCCCAGCACCCAAATACACAACTAAATGTCAGAGCAATGAAAGCCATGTGAAAAACTCAATAAAAATGATTCTGTGTCTCTCTCACTGTCTTTCTCTCTTAAAAAAAAAAAACCAAAAAAACAAAAAGATAAACAAAAACCAACCAAACAAACAAACAAAAAAACACCTATCCAAAAGCCAAGCAGCCATTTTCTGGTTGGAAAGTGTGTCCTGGCATCTATTTGAATAAATCTCCTTGATCTGTTGAGGTCTGATTCCTTTCTGTGCCTCATATCCTCTTTTTCACCCTCTCTTCCAGCCTCTTTTCCCTTCAGTTGGTGCCGAAACCTGGTCGGGAAAGCAAGGCTCTCAGGCTCCCTCCTATTCTCTTCCTACCACTTCTACCTTATTCTTCACCTATCTGTCTTTACTTCTCTTTCATACAAGACTTGAGATTCAGAGCACCCTCCCAGTTGGCTACAGCTAAATGGCGGCTGGAATGCAACCCAAAATCAACCCCCTCCCGGGGCCAGATTTTTGCAGCCTCATTGCTATGTGAATGGAGCAAGAGCTTTTCTGAGTTCTTTATTGGTGTTTTCTGGAAACCTCATTCTTATCTTTATTTTTGCGGCTCTCCCAGACCTCCAGATCACAGATCCATTCTCCATTTGGTTCCTGCATGCAACACCAGTCATCCTAATAAACTTGACCGAAGAGGTAAAACTCCGAGAAACTCACAGAGGTGCCCTGCTAGAAACTCCCGCTGGACTCCAGGGGTCCTCACCTTGGGATTGGAACGGGGATGCCTGCTCCTTGCACTGCCGGGTGGCAAGGGGCAAACAGAGGATGCTTTGTTTTCTCCTGTCACCTCTGTCACACCTCTCCATGGGGACAACTCCCCCCTTGGTTGTCTTCTAAACTTCAAAAGTCTTAACTTTCAATTGGACCTCAAGTCTAAGCACATTATCTGTTTAAGCACCCAAATTTGGCCCCAATATAAATTAGACAACCAGACTCAATGGCCCAAATTCGGGACCTTTGATCCAAAAATACTAACAGATCTTCATAGCTTCCTGCGTCAAAATGGAAAATGGTCTGAAATTCCTTATCTCCAGGCTTTTTCCTATTTTCACTTCAATCTGTCAATCTTGCTCCACTCTCCAACTTGTTGCAGAAAAACCCACACCCTCCTACCTCCTACTTTACCACCTCTTTTGCTGTCCCTAAAGTTGCAGATGAACCTCCTTATTGTACCCCCATTCCTCCTAATATTATTAGCCCACCCCAATCTCCACCCTCAGCCCTTCCCCAAGCCACTCACCCTCCACCCTCCAATTACCCCTTCGAAACCCCACAACTCCCAACATGTTTCCTCTCTATGAGGTGACAGGAACTGAGGGCCCTGTCCAGGTTCAGGTCCCCTTTTCCATGTCTATCTCCTCCACAAACTCAAGGCTTCTATTACTATTCTTCCCTTATAAACAACTACCATATTTCTCATCCATGCCAGCCTGGACACTGTGCCCGTGTTCCCCAAGTCTCCAAAAACCCCTCCCCTTTCATCATATCAACCCTTTGATATGGGACACTTCTCAACCAAATATAGCCTTATACCATTCTTCTATTCAAGTCTTTCTCAAAGGTCCTAGATTCCCATAAAGGCTGGCCCCTCTGGGCCTTCCCTTGACTTCCACCAGTTTGATCTCTATTCCTCTTTCTGTCTCTCTCCCCACCACCTCTCCTGGTGACTCCAGTAAGGACCATTCGCATTGCTGGACATCACATCTACCACTGGCCATAGCCCACTGGGTGAGTGGCTCCCTCTGACTCTTTTGGATTCCTGGTATTCTCTCCACTGGGGTCCTTAGGGGCCCTCCTCAATCTATCTTATTTAGCATGGGCCAGATCCCACTAAAGCTTCTATGAGATACCCCCTTGGGGTGCCTTCCCAAACATATCCAGACCCTGGGTCTCCAAGACAGTCAAACCTGAAAGACTGGTGATCTTTTGTAATATTGCCTGGCCCCAATACAAGCTAGACAATAAGTCACTGGCTTCAAAATGGCACATTCGACTCCCAAATTCTCAGAGATCTTAAAAACTCTCCACCACAATGGTAAATGATCTGAGGTTCCTTATATTCAGGCCTTCAATCCACTCCAGACCTAATACTTCTACTCCAGATCTTCTCTGTGCCCAAACTGCTCAACTTTTCACATTTTTCTCTTAAAAAAAAACAAAACAAAAAAACCCCCCAAAACAAAAACCCTCAAAGGATCCCTCTCTTGGGATTCCTCCTGTTTTGGGAATTCTTCCTTTCTTTGTTAATCTAAATCCTATTACTGGGCTCTGTCTGACCCTATGTCCATGAATTTGATTCCTCCAGTTTACAAAACAGAACAGAACCCATTCAGTCACCCTGTGTTGCATTTACAGGGATTTACCTGAGATCTTCAGAAGCAGGAATAAAATGAAGAATTATTTTATCACTTTTTTCTCCAGGAGTTCTCTACTCATTTTATGAACTCTTCCAAAAATACCAGGACCCTGTCAGCCACATGGCTGCCAGACTCAAAACTCAGGGGAAAGGCTTTGCTTTAGTGAGACTTATCAATCACTCTCTGCCTTAGCGGAAAGAACATTAATCTGATCTCTAGTTTCCTTTCATGGCAATCTATTCAGTCAAGAAAGTGAGGTCTCTCTTAGTAGCACCCTAATTCTCTGATCAGGGTTACTCCCTGCTGAAAATGCAGGATCTCTAATTTATAGAACAAAACCCACCCAGCCATACATGGACATTTAAAAGGAAAGACACTGAACTAAAAATGTATGATTGTGTAATTTCTCCCACAGGTAAATAACACTGGGAGATTATAAACAGTTACAGAAGATACCACTAGAGTTACAAGTTTGTTCTAAGTCAGTTTTAGATCCACAAATTAACCTAACCTCCTATATGGGCAAACATAATCTGATTTTCACTGGTATGACTGTTTAGTTCTAATATTTAAGCTAGATTATAGAAATCAGATGGCATTCTCCAACTCAAGGGGACACTTGTGCCATTATAAAAAATTAAATGATTTCCTAGCAACACTACTCATGTTTCTAAAGCTGTGAATGGCCTCCACTCACAAGTAAATGACATGTCAGACCACACCCTAAGCTCTAGTAAGTTATGATCTTCATGGTCTTCAAAGGCTGGCTGATAACACTGATTGTTTTGTATTAATTACATGCAGAAGATGTTTTATTGCATTATTCATTGTTCTAGCATGATCCCTCCCCCCATGTACAGCATGTCCAGTCACCTGCCAACTGCCACCGCCATGGAGCTCTGAACTGCCTTGATGCATGAGATGCCTAGAGTCCAATAAGCACCAGGTTGTCTTGAAAATGACCCTCCATGCAGCTGCCTCCTAACTTCTACTGAGGCCCCCCAGATAGACTCTCTGGAGAATTTCCCTGACTGCCACAGCCAATGCCCCAATGCCAGCAGGAAGAAGCCATATCGATCTTTGCCCTTTCTCCCCAAAAGGCAGTCACGGACCTCTTCAGAGGGGAAACTGAAGCAGGAGATAGCTTATCAGTAGGCAGATAGAAAATGGGGACCTAGAAGCATGGGATTTCACCACTGCAGACTAAAACCTTGGGTCAAAACCCTTTTGTTATTGGCTGCCTGAATGGAAGGCCCTACTCATACGTAGATGAAGAACTCCTATGTTTGGCAGGAACACCCAAACCAAATTCAATGCCTCCATTCATCTTAATACCCACCTTAGCCACCCACACTCCTTTATCCTCTCATGCCATTTCTTTCCCCTCTACTATCCCTGTCACCTCTCCTCCCTAAGGTGTCAGCCTCAATATGAGATATCTCCAAACCCATCATGAACACCCACCAAACTCTTGTTAAAATTTCCCTACAAGAGCCAGTCTCCAGCTAGAGCAAGTTATCTCCTATCACCTCTCTGGCTGCTTCAATTATAACTGGGGAATCTTCTTCCCAGGCAGATTTAATACATGTCTGTTTACCCACCAGCTGGATAAAAATTTGATATCAACTCAATTCATTACATCCCTTTAGAGTCTGGAAGGATGGATATGGAAATTACCGAAAGCCACTCAGCCCGGCAGCAAACCTCCTACTCACTGAATCTAGGACTCAAGCCCTTATTGGAACTTATTGTCTAAGGCCCTTATCAGAGGATCCCCATCCTACTGAGGAACTCAATTTAATTTCTGCCTACTGAAATCCCTGTTGTGACCCCCTCCCCAATTCAGCCTATTAAAGACCACCTATCCAAAAGCCAAGCGGCCATTTTCTGGTTGGAAAGTGTGTCCTCGCAACTATTTCAATAAATCTTGATCTTTTGAGGTCTGGTTCCTTTATTTCTGTATTCCACACCCTCTTTTTCACCCTCTTTTCCAGTCTCTTTTCCCTTCCTGTTTTATTTTGGTATGTGGCTTCTCAGCAAATATGGCTGGAGATTTGGTTTTCTAAAATTACTGAAGATATAGGGTTTGGCAGAGAACCAAGGGTCGAATGTCTTCACTCATCTGTGGAGGCTGGAGCTAAACCCTGACCATTGTGAAAGGCGGTCAACTCTCAGATATTAATCCCTGAAAAGGTGTAGCGACATACAACCTAAGGCATTCATAGAGATGTACTGGGAAGGAAGGGGTGGGCGTGTGGAGGGACAAGGGTGGGTAATGAAGGGGGGCTCTAGGGGGTAAATCTAATTTTCAGAATATAAATATATTGTTTTGTTAGAAAAATAAATAAAAATTAAAAAAAATATAGGGTTTAGATGAATTGGAATGCCTCTCTCAGCCTGAGAAAAAAATTGAAAACTGATGGTACATAACATTCCTTATCCTTCAGATTCAGAATGTGAAATCTATTGAATTGATATGGAAAATTCTTTTTTTGGTTTTTCAAAATTGCTGAACTAATCTATTTTGCTTTAGACATTTTCATAGGAATTGTGTACTAGCCACTATCAACTGATTGCCATTTGGGCATTGTCCTTTTGCCTTGCTTTTCTGTCCAGCAATCAGGCCAAAGGACAGAACCGGGGAGCTGGTTGGATGGGAAATCTTGAGAGCCAGTTGATGAAGTCACTGTGGAAGGTGTATTTGGAACACCCATCCTGCCCCTCAATCCACACTCCTCTCTCAGAACTGACATGCATGAAGTCAGGAAGGGTAGCCTGGATTAGAGGTGATCACCACATATACAGTGGGCCAGATTTGCATTCCTGGAAGTGGTGTGGAGATCCTGAGCCCAGAGTGAATAGCTGGGAGGTGGGCTGGAAGGGTGTTCATTTTGGACAAGTGAAGCCTCCATTAGTAGTGACTCTGATGGCACCTTGTGAGGGCAAGTCACTGACAAAAAGCTCCGTATGCAGGAAGAAAACGGGCAGAGGGTACCATGGAGAGGAGAGATTGCATGGTCCAAGTGAGAGGGCAGCAGGGTGTATGAGAGGGAGAGAGGTGCAGAGGATGAGAGGGAGAATGGCAGAGGACCATTGTTTGCCAACTCTTTCTATAGACACATCTCCCTCTATGTACTTGTGCATTTGTTTATTGCTATCAAAATTCCCCTCTCTAGCCTTACCTCCTATTGCTCCCAGGCAGTCTTTATACATCTACTACCCTGAAGGTCCAGAGGGCACTATTCTAAGCATGGAACCCAGCAGGAAGATAGTACTTGTACTTAAGGGGTTTTTATATAAGAGAAATGTGGGGTAGCAGAATTTGTGTGTATTTGAGATGGGACTATAACAAGTAATATTCAGGCCAGTGCTGGGTTGTGCTAGTATCTACTGGTGTCAAGTGGGGCTTGATCTGGTTCACATCTGATGACCCCATTAGAATCCTGTTTACCCACCATGGTAAAAAGGGAGAGTGAGTCACCTGTGTAGCATATCAAGAAACTTCACCATGGCAATAGAAAGGAGGGTGGTGATATCCTGTTGCCTCAGAGGTCTACACCCAAGGGTAGAGAGGGCAGTCCCTCCTCTCTGAAGAATTGCAGTTCATGGGGAGCAGCACCATTTCCTATATCCCACCCACATTGGGACACCTGCCTATTCCCTTCTTTGGTCTGGCCTTGATCTCTCTGGGCTTTCTTGGAAGGACATCACCCCCACATCATTACCATATCTATGTCCTGGAAACCTTGACTCATCTCATCCCTCGGGTGAAGCTTTTTCTAAGGCCCTGGCTGCCTGTGTCGCGCTGGAGAGGATCTGTCATCTTCTTGTCCTCAGTTTGATTCTCAGTTCTGTAAAGGCCTCTATCTCCATCTATCTTGTCTTCCTGTTGATTCTCGGTTCCACCTATTGACTCTCGGCAGGTGTATCTCTAGTTTATTTTACCTCTGTTACTAGAAACCCTGAGAGCATGGCTAGACTTCACAAAATTAATAGCAAGAGCTGATAAAGATTCATATACCAAAAATGCATTTTAATATTCTGCATAGTATCTGACACAGGCTATATAATTCATGGGTCACTTGGGTAATATGTGAGCTATTATATAGCACTAAGAATGTGGTAGTTAATAAGAACTTCAAGGTTAAACACAGTAAAAAGATGTTTGCTTACATTTATTAAACTTATGCTGCTTTAAATGTATAAATGATTCATAAAGATGGAAGAAAACTGAATGTAATTTATATGGTTAAACCAAAAGTACATTCTGACAAATATTTTGAAACATGCTGTCCTAAAGCTTGAATACTTTCTCACGCAGACCAACAATATGCTGAGGAAGCCATATGCCTCTATCGTGTATCCAAAAGGCACAAACTTTCTGCTTTTGGGTAAATGACCTTTTATATCATTCCCCAAATGCTTTCTCCTTATTGAATGGATCAGCTTGTTAAGTCTTTAGAGTTCTGTGGGTTGGAAAGAGATGTAAATGCTAAATAACAAAACCCATAAACCAACTCCCAGTGTATCACATGCTCACAAACTAGCTTGGTTTTGACTTAATCAATGGGAACAGCTGTTCCCTTGTGATCAGACAGCTCTGACTGAAATATTCTTCTACTAAAGTCAATATCCTATCAGGCCATCGAAGCGGCATCCCTGTGAATCATTTCAATGGAAAGGGGATGTCCAGTCCCAAGGGAAGTAAGGCAAATATTATTTTCATAAAAGAAAAAAAGGCAGCATTAGTTTCTTTGGGGCCATTGTTTGAAAGCTGAATATCTTAATGTAAATGAACCAAGTCTACAAGAAAAACGCTCCCAAACTAAGCTATGGTCTCAGTCTTTGCTTTTTTTCAAAAACCACATCAAAAGACTGATCTTGCCTTCTCAAATGTAAGGTAAACTGGAGTGATTTGAATTCATTTTACTTTATAATATCTTGCCCACACTCCCTTATAGATTTGCCAGGATCTATGTCCACATCCTATGTAAGTTTCTTGGCAAATGTAGTAAGAAATAAAGCAGCCATGGGAATTATGGATTACAAAAACATGGGAAGACCTAACCATGATTCAAGGGAGAGCTGGTAGGCATGAGATAGATGTTGCCGTTGGCCCTTCCCAAGTTATAAAATAATATTTTTCTTTGTATTTGTTCAGGGAGACTGAAATTACTTTTCCCTGCCACAAATGTAAGTAGTTTTCTTTTTATGGAATGCTTTTACCTCTTAGGCAGAATTAACCATTCTCCCTAGTGTGATCTTATAGCATTAATTTTTAAAAAGCCCTTGCCAAGTAATAAACTTATAAAGCATATCAGTCAACTATGATAGTATAAAAAATTCTCATAGAACCTTACATATCTCTTTTGAAGTTGTAACTCATTAAGTAGATATCTGAGTATGTCTATTCTCTATCATGCAGATTTATCTTTGTGATTCCAGCATGTCATAGATATTCTACATGCAGTAGTTGCTCACTAAAATTTGGAATACAAAAGGCAGACAGGCAATCAGGATACCAACTCACCCAGCATATTCAGATCTCTCATAGGCTAAATGATAACTATAATCATCCCCACAGAAAATTTTACATGTTTTATGAATGGGTAATTTTCTATTAACCAACTGAGCTGAGATCCATGGTACTCAGATATGATTTAAATTCCCATAAAACAAGAGTGCCAAATGCACAGTGTCTGTGCTCATTGGTTTTCAGTGGACTACTGAAATTGCTTCCTGATTTTTCTTCTTCCATACAATCTTCATATACCTGCTGATTATTGCTCATGAATATCATCTTTCTGTAAAAATCTAGTGGGTTCCCACTGCCTATAGAAAAAAAGACCCATGTCCTTTGGTGTGGTAGACAAGGCTCCACTTGTGCTGGACCCAACCTTCCTTTGTATCCTCATGTGCATCCAGAGTTCTCTTACTCTCTAACCCTCCTCTTAACGGACTCTGTTCATGATCCTCCATGTAGGATTCTTTTTTTTTTTAATAGAGTTGATTTTATTTTATTCACTGGTTTTTGTTTTTCCTCTATAGCATTGTGTATGTGGTCCTGGGGATCAAACCTGGGTCCTTGCTCATGCCAGGCAAGTGGCCCACCACTGAGCCACCTTTCCAGCCCCTGTGCAGGATTATTTCTAAACTTCCTCTTAGTTATCCTAATTTTCAAAGAGGAGTACCTTGTCCCATACCTGTGTTCAGGAGGGTATTTTCCTCAGCACATCCTTGGGCTTTCTTGGCCCCTTAACTCACTCAGCCCTTCGGTAAATTTGAAAAGAATAACTAACTGGGTTTGGTCAGCTCATTCAGGTGCCTTTTCCTCTTGGCATGTGCTGTCTGCCGGGAGCCTGAGCATCTCCCAGACCCCCCAGGGGTTGAGCCCTGAATATGTGCAGCCAGGTGAGGATGTGAAGATTCACTTTGGGGTTCTGCTTAATTCTGGGGTGTCATTAAGCCATTTGACCCATAGACCTAAATCCACCTCTGCCCACTTATTCTCTGTAAACAATCAAAACTATATTTTGGGTTCTACCCAGTACTACTCTTATTTCTCCAATTGTTTGGAACTACGATGAGAGAGAGGGGATACAATTTATTTTAGCCCCTCAGCCTCCAATTCAATCTTCAAAGTTTAGTTCAATTGTTACCACTTACAGAGTCCCTTCCCAACTCCCTCAGGTAGTATTAGTTTCTCATTTCTTTGTGGGCCCAATGTTCACTTAAAAAACTATACTTTGGCAGTGATTTTGTGTCTTGATTTTTAACGTATTATTTTTTCTGCTAAATTATAAGCTCCTGGAAGACACTCCCCACCCCTCTTTCATAACCCTCTAGTTCCCATAGAGCCTCACTCTGAGAAGATAGTAGTTCAAATGATTGTGAAATAAAATAAGAATGGAATGTACACTGCTTAGGGATGCAAACTTGGGGAACAGCACTGCTAAAGGGACAGGAATAAATTGCTAGTTACAAAAGGACTAACTGTCATACCTCAACACTGTTGATATACCCTGTTGATAAGTGGACATGGCAGCCATTTAGGTGGCCCTCTGGCCTTAATGATGGGACCTAAGCAGTAGTCAGTCCTAGAGAACATGCTGAAGGACCTGGGTGGATGCTCCCATTTCACTTGTTCATCTGGATTATATCCAGAAAAGCCCAATTTATTAGGAACCAGAGCAGACAATTTCAGTTCAACTGTCCTGCACTTTTAAATTGAAGCTTTGCTGTTTCTCAGAATTGGACCAGCTAGAGGAACAAAGTGCCTGGGCTACTGGGGAGAGAGATGTAAACAAAGGTTTACATTTTTCCCCTTGCTGGAAGGATGCCCATGAAGCTATTATTTCCTCTGGCTGAAATGAATAGGAACTACGTGACTGAAATGGAAACCAAATTGTGATCCCACTGAGGTATTGATATGTTTTATCAGCCAAGGTGTGCTAGGCCAGGGATGACCTTCAATCACTTCCAAGGTTATGAAATAACAAATAACTGCTGTTATTATACATGAGACCAAGGAAGGGCATTGATCAATTATTTGGATTATTTTGAATGCATATTGTGAGTCTAATTTCTGATCCAAGTCAAGAAAAGTGATCAATTGTATTTGATTATCTGGACATCTTTTCCAAAGCATAAGTTGTAATGCCCAGCCAGATCAAATCTGTACTGTGATTAAACCCCCAGTGAGAAAAAGCAGTGACAATGTTGTGGGGAACCTGCTTCCTCTTGCTTCATATTTCTGTGTACGGGGTGCTCCATTAGTGTGACACATTTAGCTTGTGTCCTTTTCTGCTTTCCTCATCTATATGAGGAATCCATCCATTAACTGATTAGTATGGCTATTTTATTCAGTGCTGGGATTGAACCCAGGGCCTTGTACCTGGTGGGGAATTGCTCTACCACTGAGCTACATCCTCCACATCTATTTCTTGATTGGGTAGAACTAACTGCTAAAAGTTGTGCATTGAGGGGGTTTTAGCTCTTTCTTTGCCTCCACAGACCAATGCTAGTCACTGATCTTGGTGAAAGTCTCTGGGAGCTGAGGTGGGTAGGCAAATGCATTTGATCCCTGCACTAAGTCATTATGCACCAAAATGTCATCATTTATGAAAAGACACTTTGATTTCCATCTGCCTGACTCCGTTGACTCGGTCAATTTGGTTCTTGTCAAGAGTGGGATGTAGTGCACTGAGCCTCCTCAAGCTCCAGCACTATGAATTGCAATTCTGCCATTTACTTTGTAGCAGCATATAATAACTTTGAGCTTCTGGTTCTACTTTGGGAACCTGGACTTATTGTTTAAGTGCAAATCTGATTTTCTCTGAAAGACAATTTTTTTAACATTGTTCTTATAAGAAAGCAATAGCAGTACGTTAAAAGCTAATTATAAATGAAATAAAAACAAGGTTGCTTATGAATATTTGGGTGGCAGTGAATGATTAAGTGTGGTGAAGTGCCATGGGACCATTGACTGAAGGCAGTTTCCCTCTTCCCAAGGGGGAGGAACAGTCACTGAGCACCTACTTACCAAGTGCCAGGCCTTTGGCCAGACAGGTGACATATGCTTCCTCAGTCTGCTCAATGATGCTACGATGGCAACACTATTACTCCTTTGGCTGTTAAAGAAATTGAGCGATAGGGAATAAACTGCAAATTTCACAAAACCAATAACTGTCTGGATTAGGTTTCAAGCAGAGATCTGCTAGGAATTCTAGAATCTGTACTTTTTGCATTTGGTTGTCTTGCACTAAGGGGACTGTATCACATATCATATAATCAGGATGCATTTGTGGAGCAGTCATCATTATTAATTACCATGGTGTGACAGGTTTGAACTTGAACTATTCACACTAGTATGTGTTGTTACTCTACTTCACTCATCATGGGGTCTCGAACACTTTTCTGGTAGATTTTAAAACTAGATGCCAATCTCAGGTACTTAAAGAGAAGCCTGTGTTTGTCCACTGTTCCCTTTTGCGTCACTTCCTGGCTTCAAAAGGTCAAGAGTCCCTGCTTCCCAGGGATGGGATTCCTTGCTGCAGCTAAACCACAGCTGTTCATTAGCAGAGATACTCCTTTCTTCAGACACAGGGAGAGATGGAGCTCCAGGGAAGGAGTAGATCATTAAGCACAGGAAAAGAAAAATACAGCAGCACCTGGTAAATCCTATAGGGGGGAAAACACCAATTGAAAAATTGTCTCATATTCTTGCATATCCTTGATGGGGCTGGAAATAAAGCCTCATTATATTACTTAAATACATCTAGTGCATGATGAATCTGGAGACACTTATGCCCAGAGGCATGTGATAGGTATTTTGGGTCCTTAATCACTGGAGTATTTAACCTCATTATCTTACTTTGTCATGTCTGTGTGAAATAGCTACTTGGCTTTTCCCTACTGCTGGCACCAAATATCCATTTAACTCTAATAATAAGTGCTAATACCCTTGTATCCTGAGGTTACTGATAAGAAAGCGACTCTATAAGGGCTGCTCTTAAAATGCCAATTCTAATATGCAAAGACTAGTTTGTCCATTGAAAAATATTGGTAGAAGGGTTGTGTAGAAATCCCCATTTCAAATCATGGTCTCTTCTCGGCATCTAGAACAATGGCTCTTGTTTTTAGCATGCTGATGAATCACATAGAAGAGTTATTAAATCACACTCTGCTGGATTCTGTTCCCAGAGCTTCTGATCAGTAGGACGAGGGAGATTTGAAAATTTATATTTCAAAGGAGTTTCCAGGTGATGTTACTGGACCATGATTTGAGAATCAGAGCCCTAAAATAAAGCTTCAGAAAGAGATTTTTGCCTGTATAGAAAAAAACTCAATCTTAGATGTGGACCCAGAGCAAATAAAGTCCATGGAGTGGGTTTGGAACACCCATGAACAATATGTTTCCAGCAGTCTATTTTAAGGTCTCAACCAGGCATCAGCAAACTTTTTTTGTAAAGGGCCAGATGAGTAAATATTTTCAGCTTCGCAGGCCAGATGGACTCTGCAGATACTATGTGAGGAATTGCATGGCTACACTGTAATAAAGCTTTATTTACAAGAATAGATGGTGCCCTGGATTTGGTTCATGGGCTATTGTATGTCCAACTGAGGGTCTAACTAACGTGGTAAAAGCAATTCATAGAATGTGGCAAATACTATCCATCAAAGGCTGTATCTGTTGGTTTGTTAAGCCTGGGTGTGTCTATGATCAATGAGAAACTATCCAAGTTGGAAATGACTAAGTCAAGAATTTTTAGACACCTTATTTGTGTGTTATTGATAGAGCCCTTGTTGGGAGGTAAGCATTCTTCCAATTCAGCTCTTAAACCCTGCTATTTAATCAAATGTGCATCGTTTTACCTTATTTCAGTGGGGCCTTCACTGCACTCATGAAAACTGCCTGTATATATATATATTTAGTACATTCTCTATCTTGTGCTTTGCCTAGAAGTAAAGATTAAATATATTTATGTTTTATTAACTAGGGTAATTTATTAAGTTACTAATTAAATTGCTTTTCATTGTTTTTTTTTTTTTCCTTTCCTTCATTTCAAAAAAGACCAATGGGGTGTCTTATGCAAGGTTGTGTTGCTGGCCAGAGCCATGAAAAAGCATAACTTGCCTGAAGATAAGCTCTTTGGATGACTTGTGTTTTACACACACACACACACACACACACACACAACAAACAAAAACTCTGAAAGCTCATTAATGTCCTCAAGGGGCAGAGAAAGGCAAGTGTCTTTGGTACTGAGGATTGAATCCAGGGTTGCTCTACTACTGAACTACATCCCCACCCTTTATTTTTTGAGTTGCTAAGTTGTGGAGGCTGGCCTCAAACTTGTAATCCTCCTGCCTCAGCCTACCAAGTCATTGGGATTACAGGTGTACACTGCTACCAACCCTGGCAAAGCCTTTGATGGGGAAAGAGTGGGAGCGGATGAGATTGGGAAGAAATCCAATGGATAAGAAACAACATTCCCTGATGGTCACAGCTGGCTGTTCCTGCCTCTCGGGAAGATGCTCACTACTGGCATGCAGATCAGTCTTGATTTCTTTCACCTGATAAGCTGCTCTTTCATCTCTTTTCCCAAGTATTCCTCATGTACCTGACCTGTGATACTAAGACTGTCCCAAAACTCAGTTTTTGGCCTTCTTCTC
>PVKS010006872.1:0-75953 GCA_004027875.1 Aplodontia rufa | reverse complement strand
GCTTGTTTTAAAGGAGTTAAAGCAATGTTTTGATTGGAGCAAGTCAGGAGCATGTTCAGTAAAGACAAGGTGTTCGCAGATGAGGGCAGGCGGTTCTGCAGTGGAGGAGACGGAAGGTGGAGACAGAGACGCAACGTGGGCCTGTGGGAGACCCGAGCCTTTCTCCAGAACCGCCGCCTCCGAACTCACTGCGCGAGTCCTCTTTCCAGGCTCTTTGGACAGAACCGAACGTCCCGCACACTCATTTTAGTTTCGGGTCCTCAGACTCTGGCAGGTGGAACAAGTGCAGAGGAGAAAAACATGGCAGAGTTGGAGTGTGAGAAGAAAGGAGCAGGCGATCCAACGCCCGTAGAGCCAGGCAGAGAGGGGAAAAACCATCCTGCTCATTCTGCACAGTGGGAAAGAGGAACTAAAGAGCCTCGAATTAATTCATCATGACAACCTTTGTGAAGGACCTCTGCTTTTGATCTTGAAAAGATTCCATGATTCTTTTGATAGCTTTGGGAAGAGAATGGGTAAAAAAGTTACCTTCCTTTTGATATTCTAATCAATAGTAAATAATGTTCTCTGTTTAGCCAACCCCCTTTTCTGGCACCCAGAGATCAAGATTGTGATTGAGATTCAATGAACATGGGGAAATGGAACCTGTTTGGAACCCGGCACACTGATCTCCAAAGGGAACCTGACTCTCCCCTGATGCTGGCAGGAGCATGGCTAGAGAAGACTTCTTACCTTCATAGCAAGCAGACGTTTGGCCACCAGGTGAGGCAGTCCTGATCCCAGGGCTGCAAAGGAACTGAGTTGAGCTGGAAGACAAAAAAATGAAAAAGCAAGCAGGCCCCGGAAGCATGGGCTGAGTAGGTTTAGCTGCCTTTCCTAACTGGGCTCCTTCAGTGTCCCCCTAGGAGACCTTGTCCACACTATGCACTGTCTCTACACCTTGGCTCCCCGTTTTCTACAGAGGGGATAGCATTTGCTGATTCAGCAGGAGGATGATGACATTTCATCTGTTATCAAGCTACATGGATACACTCAGGGGGTCTGGCCTTCAGTCCAGAATCCATATCAGACAAGTTCATGAGAATTTCCATTCAGGGCTTAGGTTTAAAATAAAATAAAATTTTTATCCAAATTACAAAAAGCCTTGAAAAATACAAAAAAAGCATTTCCAGAAAGTTTTAAAAGACCTTTTAAATCTTATACTTTGGGTGTATATTTCCTACTCAAATGTACTTATTTATATTTTTAAAATCTAGATAACAATTTGGAGTTTTCCCGCTAATTCTTAGTGTATTGTTTTACATCAAGCCTCAAATTTGTGCATCTGTTGTGACTAGACTGATGTTTTGTAATTGATCAGTGTTCTCTTACTTTATGATCAATAATCTTCCCCAAGATAGCACAACTCAGGGGCTCCTACTGCCTCAGACGGTGAGATATCCCTTCCACTTCAGCCAGGGGTCTTTACCATGAGTGATCTTAGAACATATGAAATATCCTTTAGGGACTTGTTTAAAAACCTTTGTGTACATAAATTCAGAGCAAATAATAGCCTACTCCATAAAAGTCATGAGGCCTTAGAGATTATCTCATCCTATTATGGATGAGATAACTAAAGCTCAGAAAGGTTAAGTAAATTGCCCAAATGTATATAACTAATTGGTGTCAGAACCAAGTTTAGAATTTAAGTTTCTAGAAACCCATTAGAAAGCATTTTCCAATATATTTCTATTCAAATTAGGTCTTTGAATATTTACCAACTATCTAAAAGGCAAAAGGTAGCATGCTAGGTGTTGTGAAGAATAACAGAAATGAGAATACACTTTGCACCCTCCAGAGGCTCACAGCCCAGACCAAAGGCACTGTTGTAGTTCAAGGTAGCTTTATTGGGAGAGATCAAAAATAGAATAATTCTAACTTGAGTTTTAGGAAAGCAGAAGAAGGTTTGTTTGGAGCTGAGCCTTGAAGAATGAGTAATGTTTTGATAGGAGGTTATCATGGTAGAGAACATTCTAGAAGCCCAGGGCACAGCTGCAAAAGCAGATTGGTTTTTGAGCTTGCCACTGATTTTAGCAAGTAATTAGAGGAGGTGTATCTGCACCTGACTAGGTGCCCAGTTCAGCACTTTGACCTGGCATGGAAGTCTAACTTCTGATCCACTTTCTGAAGTAGCACAGACCCCAGGGTTTACTGACTGCTGAAAAACTAAATCATTAGAGTTCATAACCCATCCCATCGTTGATTAGCTGTGTGATCTTGAGTAAGCGATTAAACTCTTCCTAAGCTTCCTCACCTGCAAAGTGGAGTTTATAACACCAACTAATAAGAATCTTGAGAGTGTTAAATTAGTAAATAGAGGTAAAACAATCAGAACTGTGTTCGGGACATGGTCAGCGCTAGAGAAGCGTTTGTTAAAGCAGTCCAACCTGAATGAAGGCAGTAGTTCTTTCAAATTAAATATCCTCTGGGGAAGCAAGGAATATTTATGAAAGCTTCTGATTCAATTTTTCAACTATGAAAGGGAGAGATACCTTGGTATGCAATTCTGTAATAATTCATGAAAAAAATCTTGGGTAGATTGTCTAAGTGCCCTGAAACACCTCTGCTAGGAGATTCCAGCACCCTGATGTGACCCTGGGCTGCTCCTCACCCTGAGATGATGGGTTTGGCCTTAGTGGAACTGTGATCTGCCCCTGATAATGCACTGAAGTCACACGGAGCTCGATTCTCACAGCTCAGAATAGGCTCTGACCTCGCCGTGGGCTCCCCTGTGCTAATGGCTTCATGTATTCCAGACTGCATTACTACCAGGAATCGATCTTTCAGCTCTTTAAAAACAGTCTAGTTTGGACATCTTTCCCTGACTCTTCGAGATGTATTTATTTTCCCAGAATGTGTAGCAACTCTTAGACAAAATGAATTCTGATTACTGAAATGGAAGCAATCTCTTGTCCAGCTGTGGGGAAAGTGGGAGGTTTACCCTGGGTGGGTCAAAGCTTCTCTCATGACGTGGGCCCAAAGCAAGACAGTGTTAACATCCAAATGAGATTCGAGACCTCAAATCGAGCCAGGTGGGTAGAGCTCCCAGGTCACAAAGAAGCACCATTCAGTATGGTAGCCATGAGTTACAGACGGCCCTTAAGCACTTGAAATGTAACTGTTGGGATAGAGTAGCTGAATATCTAATTTTATTGAATTTTAATTAATTTGGGGAAAAGGATGTAGCTCAGGAATAGAGCATTTTGCAAGAGTGTGTGAGGCCAGGGGTTCAATCCCCAACACTGAAGGAAAAAAAGAATTAAATAAAATTTAAAAATTTAAATTATTTTACTTTATTTTATATTTTTGCAGAGCTATGGCTTGAAGCCAGGGCCTTGCACATGCTCAGCAAGTGCAGTACCACTGAATTACACCCCTGCATAAATTCCTGGAAAACTTCTTATATTTGGAAAATGTTTTGAGATGTGAATCTACTTAGTGAACTATAACTAGTATATAATATAAATGCATATCAAGTATTTTACAAAAATTTAGATTCAAAATCAAGATGTACTGTACATATAAAATATACTGGATTCCATAGATTTAGTATAAAAAAAGAATGTTCAACATCTCCTTTATATTCAAAATGATAATATTTTGGTTACATTGGAGTAAAAATATATCAGTAAAATTAAGTACATTGATTTTTTTTCTTACTAGTTATTTCATGTGATTTTGAAGAATTTAAATTTCACATATGGTTTATATACGTCTATTGAACAGTGTTATTATAGAGCAACTTTGAAAATATCAATCCCTTTGTTTTTTACAATAATCCTGTGAGCTGGCCAAAACTGGCATTATCATCCCTGTTTTCTTGTCTTGTTGTTATACTGGGGATGGAACCCAGGGTCTCACACATGCTAGGCAAGTTCTCTACCACTGAGCTATACCCCAGCCCATTATCCATGTTTTAAAACTGTGGGTAAAAAACGGGTTCCAGCAGCTGTGACTCATGAAACCTCGGAATGAGAGCCAGAGCTGACTCTGTGGCTTCTGCTTGAAATCATAGGAACCACCTGAGAAACACAGTTGGTTTAAAACTGGAGCTGAAACTTTAGAAAGTTCTCGTGGACCCTGGAACTGAACGTTTAGCTCCTTACATAATCAGGTAAAGGAAACTAAGATGTCTAAAAGAGCAATGTTGCCTAAGCAAAGGTCATGTTACCATGAGCCCCGTCACCCTCAATTTAGCTACTACTGGCTAAATTTCACAGAAGAACCAGTACATAGATGCACACGAAAGTACACACGAGAATGTTTCCCTCAGCATGTGGGTCTGTGTGCCTGTGTGTGCGAACATGAACGTTAGGAAGTAATCGAGGCGTTACAGGAACGAATACGTAAAACTCTAAAATGAAGCAATTAACAAGACATGCATTTGGCTGTGTGGATAGTTCCAAACAGTGTTGAAGAAAAACAAACCAAAAAAGAGAGTGAGATTTATTGCACAAACAAGTACATTTGCCCAATAATTTCAAGAGCAACTGTAAACTTACCCAAGAAAGTAAAAATATGATCTCAACACAAGAGCAAAACTATAAACCCATGAAACTTTGCAGATGATAAAGTAGAACTTACAAAATGAAGGCCATATGTTCATGAATGGGGACATGAAGTATTGTGAATTGTCACTACTCCAATGACCAATTGGTAGGGAGCATTTAGTAAAGGAACAGGTTAAACTACATCATAGGGATGCAGTCAGCAGAAGTCAAACTATAAGAACACCCAGGACAAACAGTACAAACTCTCAGATCCTCCAAAAACAATACATTCCATCCAAGTAAAATTATAATTTGAGAGTCTTGGTCAAATCCTAAATTTTTCTTTCCTGGGGTAATAGGGCCCAACCCAGGCTCTTGTGCATTCTAATGCAAGTATTCTACCTCTGAGCTACAGTCCTAGCCCTGAATCCCAATTTTTTGAAAACTGTAAAAATATTAAGCCATCTATGAAACAATTAGAAATCTGAACATTTATATTTGATGATATCAAAGAATTATTATCTAATTGTTATCTACCATGGTAGAACTGAGGTAAATTTTAAAAAGAGTTCTTTTTTTTTCTTTTTTTTTTTTGGTGCTTTGTAGTTGCATCATCTCTACATTTTTTTTAAATTTTTAATTTATATTTTTATTACTGCATTATAGTTTTACATAATGATAGGATTAGTTGTCGCATATTCCTAGATGCATACAAATCAGCAATACAATTTGTTCAGTGCCCCTGCTACATCCCTCTACCTCCCTCCTCCTGTCCCCTGATCCCTTGCCTTTCTTCTGCATCCTATATTGTTCCTAAAAAACCCAAATACAGTGACATAATTCATATACCTATGAAGAATATTTTAACATATATGACTATAGTATATACAGTAACATTTATAATTGCTTGGAATATACCTTACTTTATCTCAGTTCCAACATTTCCCCTTCTCCTCACTTCCTATCATATATTGTTATTATTCAATATATTTGACAATAGGATTAAACATTTATGTTTTTATACAGTTAGGCAGCATAACTTGTTCAAATATCTTATGAAGTACTTGCAACTATATCTCATAAATATTAACATTTGGCATTTTTGTTCTATGGATCTAATACATGAGTTTGTCTACCTCACTCCCAAGTCTGGGTTTAGGTCCAGCCTCCACAAATGAAGGAAACCATTTGGCCCTTGACTCTCTGTGTTTGACTAACTTTGCTCAGCATGATTTCTTCCAATGCCAGCCATATACCTTCAATAGATACAATATCATTGTTTCTAATAGCTGAGTAGAACTCTGTTGTCTATATATACCAGAGCTTCTGGATCCATTCATCCAGTGAGGGGCATCTGGGTTGGTTCCATAATTTAGCTATTGAACATTAAGCTGCTATGAACATGATTTTTGCTGTGTCACTGTAATGTGCTGATTCTAACTCCTTGGGGATAATACCTAGAAGAGGGACAGCTGCATCACGTGCTGGATCCAACCCTAATTTTTTCAGGAGTCTCCACACTGCTTTCCAGAGAGGCTAGACCAGTCTGTAATTCCACCAACAGTGTGCTAGTGTTCCTATCTCCCCACAACCCCTCCAGCATTTGTTATTGCTTGTATTCTTCATCTTTGCCTGTCTGACTGGAGTGAGGTAAAATCTTAATGTAGTTTTGATTTTCATTTCTCTGATTGCCAGTGATTTAGAACACTTTCTCATGTATTCATTGGTTTGCTCAATGTCCTCTGTTGAGAAGTTTCTGTTTAGATGGATCATTTATTGATTGGATTGTTTGTGTTTTTCTTGTTGAGTTTTTTGAGTTCTTTGTAAATTTTGGATATTAATCCCCTGTCAGAGGGATAACAGACTATGACTCTCTCCCATTCTGTAGGTTGTCTCTTAATTGTTCTGACTATTTTCTTGGCTGTAGAGAAACTTTTTAGTTTAATGGCATCCCACTCATCCCACTGTAATTCTTTCACTTTTGGAGTCTTGTTGAGGAAGTCATTGCCAACTCCCATATGTTGGAATGCTGGTCCTAATTTTTCTTCTAGCAGTTGTATGGTAGCTCGTTTAATTCATAATTCCTTGATCCATTTAGACTTGATTTTTGTGCAAGGTGAGAGATAAGGATCTAATTTCAATTTTCTGCAAGTGGCTGTCCAGTTTTTCCAGCACCATCTGTTGAATAGACTGTCTCTCCTCCACACTATATTTTGACCTCATTTGTCAAAGATCAGATCTTTAAAGACTTGTGGGTTTGTCTCAGAGTCTTCTATTCTATTCCATTGGTCCTCATTCTTATTTTGCTATCAGTACCATGCTGTTTTTAATACTACAGCTATCCAGTATAATTTTAGATCTGATATTGCAAAACCACCTGATTTATCTTTCTTGCTTAGTAATGTCTTGACGATTCTGGGTTTCTTGTTGTTCCATATGAATCTGAGAATTATTTTTTCTACATCTGCAAAGAATGACATTGGAACCCTAATGGGGATTGCATGGAATCTGTTTAGTGCTTGCCATTTTAATTATATTATTTCTGCCTAACCAAGAGCATAGAACATCTTTCCATCTTCTCAGGTCTTCTGCAATTTCTGTTTTCACTATTCAATAATTTTCCTTGTAGAGGTCTTTTACTTCTTTTGTTAAGTTAAGTCCCAAGTATTTTATTCTTTTAGAGGATATTATGAATGGGACTGATTTCCTAATTTCCTCTTCTGCCCTAACATTGTTGGCATATAGGTAAGCTATTGATTTATGAGTTTTGAACTTGTAGCCTGTTATTTTGCCAAATCTTTTTATTAGCTCTATCAGTTTTCTGGTGCCGTTTTTTGGATCTTCTAGATATAAGATAATGTCATCAGCAAAAACGGATAGTTTGGCTTCCTCCTTTCCTATTCTTATCCCTTTCATTTCCTCCTCTTGCCTGATTGCTCCAGCCATGGTCTTGAGGACTACATTGAATAAAAGTGGTGAAAGCAAGCAGCCTTGTCTTGTTCCTGAGTTCAGTGGAAAAGAAAGCTTTCAGCCTTTCTCCATTTAGTATTATACTAGCTGAGCGTTTGGGATATATGTCCTTTACAAAGTTAAATTCCTTTGATCCCTATTTTCTCTAGAGTTTTGAGTTTAAATGGGTGCTGGATTTTATTGAAGGCCTTTTCTGCATCTATTGAGATGATCATATGGTTTTTGTCCTTAATTTGTTTAAGTGATGAATCACATTTATTGATTTGCATATATTGAACCAGCCTTGCATACCTGGAATGAAGCCCACTTGATCATGTTGAATTATTTTCTTGATGTGTTTTTGAATGCTGTTTGCAAGAACCTCATTAAGGATTTTTGAATTGATATTCATGAGAGATATTGGTCTGTAGTTTTATTTTTTCAAAGTGTCTTTGTTATGGTTGCTCCATAACAATGGTTTGGGAGAGTCCCCTGTTTTTCAATTTCTTGGAATATCTTACTAAGGAGAGATGTTAGCTCTTCTTCAAAGGTGTGGTAAAACTCCGCAGAGAATCCATCAGGTCATGGGCTTTTCTTTGGAAGAATTTTAATTGCTGTATGGATTTCGGTGCCTGTTATTGGGCTGTTTAGGATTTCAATGTCATCCTGTGTCAATTTGGGGATGTTGTATATATATGTCTAGAAATTTGTCCATTTAGTCCAGATATCTGATTTACAGGAGTATAGTTTTTCAAAATATTTTCTGATAATCTTTGATTTCAAAGGGGTCAGTTGTGATCATCCCCTTTTCATTGATGATTTTGCTAATTTGCTTTGATTCTCTCTTTTTTTTAGTTAGATGAGCTAAGGGTCTGTCAATTTTATTTATTTTTTTGAAGAGCCAACTCTTTGTTTCATCGATTCTTTTCTTTTCTTTTTTCTTTCTTTTTTGTTCTCAATTTCATTAATTTCAGCTTTGATCTTGATTATTTCCTGTCTTCTGCTGGCTTTGGGACTAGAATGTTCTTCCTTTTGTAGAGATTTGAGTTGGAGCATAAGCTTATTTATGAGGAATCTCTCCTGATTCTTAATGTGGACGCTCAGTGCAATAAATTTTCCCCTTAAGAATTCTTTCATGCTGTCCCAGAGGCTTCAATATGTTGTGTATTTATTCTCATTCTCTTCCAAGAATTCCTTAATTACTGTTCTCATCTCTTCTTGGATCCGTTCTTCATTTAATAGGGTGTTATTCAATCTCCACATATATTTGTGTATTTTGTGCCATGGTTTTTGCTATTAATTATTAGGGTCATGGCATCATGGTCTGATAGGATACACAAAATAATATATACTTTTTTATATTTGCTGAGATTTCCTTTGTGAACTAGAATATGATCTATTTTGGAGAAGGATCCATATGCTGCTGAGAAGAAGGTATACTCTGCCAATTTGGGGTGGAATATTCTGTAGATGTCAAGTCTGTTTGATTTATGATATTTAGACTGGAGATTTCTTTATTGTTTCTTTGCTTTGATGATCTGTCTTTTGGTGACAGAGGAGTGCTAAAGTCTCCCAGTACTATTGTGTTGAGGTACATAAGTGGTTTTATATCTTGGAGTATTTTTTCCACATAGTTGAGGGCGTTGGTGCTTGGAGAGTATATATTTACTATGGTTATATCTTCCTGTTGTATTGTTCCCTTTACTAGGATGTAGTGGCCTTAATCTGTGGGTGTCACTGGATGTAAGGTGGGCTTCCTGCAAGCAGCATATTATTGGATTTTGTTTTTTGATCCAATCTGCTAGTCTGTGTCTTTTGATTGGTGAGTTGAGACCATTCACATTCAGTGTTAGAATTATGTGATTGTGGTTCATATTCATTGTGTTTTATTAGTAAGTTCTGTGCTGTCTTAGTTGTCTATTGCTATCATGTACCTTTATTGAATTTCCTCTGTGAGTTTTGAGGAATTTTAGCTTGTTCTTCTATCTGGAGTTTATGTTTGAGGATTCTTTGTAATGCTGGCTTTCTGTTCACAAATGCAGCAAGTTTGTTCTTATCATGAAAAGTTCTTATTTCCTCCTCAAATTTGAAACTGAGTTTTGCTGGGTATAGTATTCTTGGGTGCATGTTGTGTTCATTCAGGTGTTGAACAATCTCCTTCCATGATTTACTTGCTTCCAGAGTCTGAACTGAAAAGTCAGACGTGATTCTTATTGGTTTGCCTCTGAATGTGATTTGGCATTTCTCCCTTACTGCTTTCAATATTCTTTCCTTAATTTCCCTGATGTACATTTGGAATATGATGTGACTTGGTGAGCTTCTCATTTGATTAGGCCTATTGGG
Source organism: Aplodontia rufa (assembly GCA_004027875.1). Lineage (NCBI taxonomy): Eukaryota > Metazoa > Chordata > Mammalia > Rodentia > Aplodontiidae > Aplodontia > Aplodontia rufa. The sequence continues at coordinate 66,132 of PVKS010006872.1, read as the reverse complement.
TGTCCTATAAGCTTCCTGGATGAGCATATCTGACTCTATTTTTATATGGGCAAAATTTTCTTTATCAATTTCCTTGAGAATGATCCATATCCTATTCGTTTGTGTTTTAATTTCTTCCTGTATCCTAATTACTCTTATATTAGTTCTTCTCATTTCATCCCAGAAATGAGAATTTTTAAAATTCTGTTTGTGTTCTGTGTGGTTTTTTTTTTTTTTATTCTTGTCATCTATGTGCTCTAGCTTGCTCAGCCTTTCCTCATTGTCAGAAGTTCTTTCTTCAAGAGCTGAGGTTCTGTTTTCAATAGAAGTTAGTCTATTATTAAATTCTTCCATGGTTCCTCTCATGTCATTGACTGCAGATTTTAGCTCTGTTATTTCCTTTTTGAGTATGTCTATTTCTTTGATAATAGATTTTTCATCTTTTGAGTTTTCTCAATCCCTTTATTATATCTTCTTTTAGCTCATTGTTCCTTTTAGTAATTAGATCATTGATAATATTTTCAAGGTTTTCATCTTGACTCCTATCCATGGCATCTTTTTGGGGGGAGTTTTGGGTTTGAAGTGAACCTCTCCTTGTTTGATTCTTCATTTTGAAGAGCTTCTTGTGGATCTCTGAATTGAGATTTCCTGAGGGGAAGGCAGGCAGTTCTTCAGGTGATTTTTCCTTTCAAGTCAAAGGGTCAGATCAGCCACCAACTCTTTGATGATCACCTTCTTCCAGGTGCTGTTTCTGCCTGGGTCCTGGTGTTGCTCTACCTTTTGGATCCAGGCTCAAGTTTGCAAATCTGAACTTACCAGAATGTGGGACATCAGGTAGGCAGTGTTCCTCCAGGTAGGGATCCACCCATGGTTGGTCCTGAGCAGGGGCTCCTCCAAAATAGAGGTCCTACCAGCCACGTCTTGAGTGCCATCTGACAGGACCCAAACAGAGTGTCAGGTAGGCTGGCCTGCTCCATGTGGGTAATCTCTCATGGTTGGTCCTGAGCAGGGCTGCTCTGGATAGGGGTCTTGAGTGCCTTCCAGTGTAACTCTAACAGGCCCCAACAGGAATGCTGGATGTCAGGTATGCGGGGAACCTCCTCTGGTTGGTTCTGAGCAGGGCTGCTCCAGACAGGGATCTTACCAGTTGTAATCTAAGGTCCTTCTGGTGGGACTCAAACAGGCCCCAACCTGAATGTGGGGCATCTGGTAGGTGGGGCTGCTCCAGGTGGGGAACCTCCCCTGATAGTTCCTGAGGGCTTCAAATTCTTATGTTTTAAAGGTACACAAATACATATAGATAAATATATCTTAGATTTGCTGAGATATACTATAAAACAAGTTTAAACTCTGGCACCATACTAAATTAGTGTTATATCCCCACTGGTGCTTTCTACACAATAATTTTTTTTTCTAAAATTCCTGCTATCAGAGATTTATTCTTTCATCCATGGTGGAGTACATGGTAAGAGATTAACTTTCGCAGTTTAAATAACCAGAAAAATCGCCAAAAGATATAGGAAGCTGGTGTGGTCCACATACAGACTGGGGCCTCAAGAGAAAAGCCAAAATAAGCCAAACAACTGGCTTTGCTTTCCAATTGGAGATATATTTAAAAACATAAAACTGAGCAGTGAATTTCTTAGGAGAGAAAATATTCTTACCACAGAAAAGACAAAAATCAATTTGGGGGAGATGGGGTTTGGAATATGCCCTGGAGTCTGAAGAGAATGGTAAAAAGAAGCTCCATAAATGTGTAAAGAAATCATCTTGAGATTTGTACAAATACTAACCTGTAAATACATGGGTGTTTTTCGTACAATTCTGGATAAAATAATGGTTGAGGAATGATCAATTAACAGAATACTACAAACTGAACAGCTATCAGGTGTTGCACAGAACTGAGAAACATTCAAATTCCATTCGTGCAAGCAATATATCTCATCAAACACTTGGAGAATTCTATAGAGACCACAAAAAGGTCATTTAACTCTTAGTAGTGGACCTACTATCTCCCTATAATAAAATCTCTCAAAATATCCTACCAAAACTTAAAGTCAAGTCCCAAAAGACTAAGCTGTTTGGGAAGTGAATTAATTGCCTGCCAGAATAATGTCCCCAGGTTTTTTTTGTTTTTTTTTTTTTTTTTACAAAAAGATAGCAAAATCTGAACACTTAAGAAATAGCATCCTAAATGTCTCACATCCAATCAAGAGTTACTAGACACACAGAAAACATGAAAATGGGATCCATGTCCAGGAGAAAAGTCAGACATTAAAAACAATCCACAAGAGACATGTAGTTTGAATTACCAGAAAACACTTTAGAATAGATATGATATTATGTTCAAGAATTAACATAAGAATTAAAAGAAAATATGAATATAATGGAAACTTCATGTTGCTTTTGAGAATAAATCTAAAAAGGACAAATCCAATCTACAATGACAGAAAGCGTATCATCAGTTACTTAGCATAGGTGACAAAAGATTGATTGGAATAGGGCTCTAGAGATTATTTTGGAGTGAAGGGAATGTTCTACATTGCGATCAAATTGTAGATCATTCTCAAAATTTATCCAAATGTTAAATTAGTCATTTTCTGTTGCGATATCAAACACACAGAGACAGGGTAACTTGTAAAGAAGAGAGGTTTATTTTTGGTTCATGGTTCTAGAGGACCAAGAGCATGGCAATGACATCTGCTCCACTTCCAGTGAGGACCTCATGCCGCATCAACTCACAGCAGAAAAATGTAAAGCAAGTGAGTCATGTGAAAGAGCCTGTGTACAAGAAAGCATGAAAGGAGGGCCCACCCTTGCCTTCTAACTACCTCCTCTGACAGTGACTAACTCAGTCCCACAAGACCTGACTCACTCACAGGAGATGTAATCCATTCTTGAAAGAACCTAACCCAGTCTCTTGAGAAAAACTTTCTATCCATTCATAAGTGTGGTGCCCCAGGAACTGATCACCTCTGAAAGGCCCCACCTTCACACACTACCATATTAGAAATTAAATTTCATCATGGATTTTGGTGAAGACAAACCATATCAAATCATAGCATGTGCATTTTATTGGATGTGTAAACCATATCTCAAAAACTGGTTTAAAATGCTCATAAGCCAAGCACACCTGTGATCCCAGTAACTAAGGAAGCTGAAGCAGAAGGATAGAGATTTCAAAGCCAGACTCAGTAACTTAGCAAGGGTCTGTCTCAAAATATATAAAAAGGGCTGGGGATATAGTTCAGTGGAAAAGCTCCCCTTGGTTCAATCCCTGGTACAAAAGAAAAAAAATTCAATAAATAAAAACAAGGGGAGAAGGTATATATATTTTTATTTATTATTTTTTAATAGTTCAACATAGACTTACATATTGGATGGAATTGTTATTACATAATCATGCATACATAGATATTGAGATAGTGAGATAGTAAGTTGAGGTCAATTCTAGACCAGGATCTACCCCCCTTCATCCGTTCCCCGAGCTCATGTCTCCTCTGTAATTTGACCGTACTATAGTTTGAAATGAACATATGCATATAATAATTGTTGACACACCGGAGGACTCTGCCTGTCTGTATATAGCTAGGCTGCTAATGGGAGTTGAGTATTCCCCACTGTATTAATAATCCCCTTATCCCTCCCTCCTTTACCCTCCTCCCTCCCTTCTCCTCCCACCTTCCTAGGTATGGTTCACACCACTTTTGTGGAGTTTCAACTATGGTGAGTTTATTACTTAAGCTCAGTTGTCTATCATCCTGTCATAGGATTTACACTAGATTCCACATATGAGAGAAAACATTTGGCCCTTACGTCTCTGAGTTTGAGATATTTCCCTCAGCATAATTTTTTCGATTTCCATCCATTTGGCTGCAAATGCCATGATATCATTCTAAGAGCGGAGTAGAACTCCATTGTGCATATATACAACACAATTTATGAATCCATTCATTCAGTGAGAAGCATCTAGGTTGGTTCTAAACTTTAGCTATTATAAACTGAGCTGCTATAAACATTGATGTAGCTGTGTCTCTGTAGTGTGCTGATTTTAGCTCTTTTGGGAAAATACCCAGGAGTGGGCTAGCAGGGTCATAAGGTACTTCCAACCCTAGTTTTTTGAGGAGTCTCCACACTGCTTTCCAGAGTGGCTGTACCAGTTTGCAGTCCCACCAGCAGTGTGTTAGTGTTCCTCTCTCCCCATAACCAGCATGTTATTGTTCATATTCTTCATTTTGCCACTCTGACTTGAGTGAGGTGGAATCTCAGTGAAGTTTTGATTTGCATTTCTCTTATTGCTAGTGATGTAGAACATTTTCTCATATTTATGGATTTCTGGACTTCTCCTGTTGAGAAGTTTCTGTTTAGTTCCCTAGCATATTGATCAGATTATTTGTGGTTTTGGTGTTCAGTTTTTTGAGTTTGTCATATATTCTGGAAATTAGTTCTCTGTCAGAGGCATAGCACACAAAGATTTTTTCCCATTCTATAAGTTCTCTCTGGATACTCTTGACTAAATCTTTAGCTGAGCAGAAGCTTTTCAGTTTAATGGCATCCCACTCATTGATTCTTGGCTTTAATTCTTGAGCTACGGGAGTCTTGTTGAGGAAGGAAGTGCCTACACCTATGTCATGGAGTGTTGATCCTATTTTTTCTTCTAGCAATTGTACAGCTGCTGGTTTGATTCCTAATTATTTGATCCATTTTAATTTGATTTTTGTGCAGGGTGAGAGAAAAGGATCTAATTTCAATTGTCTGCATATGGCTGTCCAGTTCCTCCAGCACCATTTGATGAACAGGCTGTCTTTCCTCCACATTATATTTTTACCCCCTTTGTCAAATGTCAGATTGTTAAAGACTTGTGGGTTTTTCTTCTTATCTTCTATTCTGTTCCATTGGTCTTCATGTCTGTTTTGATACCAATACCATGCTGTTTTTGTTACTATAGCCCTATAAATATAATTTCAGGTAAGGCTTTGTGATACCTCTGGCTTCCTCTTTCTTGCTTAGTAACAATTTGGCTATTCTGGGTTTCCTGTTATTCCAAATGAATTTGAGAATTGCTTTTTTCTATACCCATGAAGAATGTCATTGGTATCTTGATGGGGATTGCATTGAATCTGTACAGGGCTTTCAACAGAATGGCCATTTTAATTACATTGATTCTGCCTAACCAAGAACATGGAATGTTTTTCCATCTTCTCAGATATTCTTCAATTTCTTTCTTTAATGTGTGATAGTTTTCACTGTAGAGGTCATTTATGACCTTTGGAAGGTTAATGCCTAAGTATTTTATTCTTTTTGAAGTTATTGTGAGTGGGACAGATTTCCAGATTTCTCCTTTAGTAGACTCACTGGCTGGAATATAAGAAAGCTATTGGTTTATAAGTGTTGATCTTGTAACCTGCCACTTTGCTAAATTCGTTTATAAGCTCTAGTAGTTGTCTGATAGAGCTTTTTGGGTCTGCTATGTATAGGATTATATCATTAGCAAATAGATACAGCTTAATTTCCTCTTTTCCTATTTGAATTTGTTTGATTTCCTTCTCTTGTGTAATAGCTCTGGCTAGGGTTTCAAGGACCATACTGAACAACAGTGGTGAGAGTGGACAACCTTGTCTTGTGCCCAAATTTAGTGGGAATGGTTTCAGTATTTCACCATTAAGTATAATGTTGGCTATGGGTTTATCATAAATGACTCTTAGAAAATTAAAGTATCTTCCTTTGATCCCTATCTTCTGCAGAGTTTTGAGCACAAATGGATGTTGAATTTTATCAAAGGCCTTTTCCGCATCAATTGAGGTGATCATATGGTTTTTGTCTTTAATTTTGATTAAGTGGTGAATCACATTTCTTGATTCACATATGTTGGATCAGCCTTGTGTTTCTGGAATGGAGCCCACTTGATCGTGATGCATTATCTTTTTCATGCGTTTTTGGATGTGACTTGCTAGAATTTTATTAAGTGTTTTTGCATCTATGTTCATTAGGGAAATAGGTTGTGGTTTTCTTTTCTTGATGTGTCCTTGTTGGGTTTGGAATCAGGGTTACATTTGCTTCATAAAAAAGTATTTGGGAGGGTTCCATCTCTTTCAGTATCATGGAAGAGTTTACTAAAGAGAGGTGTTAATTCTTATGTAAAAGTCTTGTAGAACTCTGCTGAGAATCCATCTGGTCCTGGGCTTTTCTTATTTTGGAAGGCCTTTGATTGCTAATTCATTTTTTGCTACTTGATATTGGTTTATTTAGATTTTCAGTGCCCTCCTGTGTTAATTTGGGGGTGTTGTATATGGCTAGGTATTTGTCCATGTCTTCCAGATTATCAAACTTGGAAGAGTATAGTTTTTCAAAATAAGTTCTGATAATCCTCTGGATTTCAGTTGAGTCAGTGGTGATGTCTCCGTTTTCGTCTTTAATTTTATTGATTTGCTTCACTACATTCTTCCTTTTGATGAGATTGTCTAGGAGTCTGTCAATTTTATTTAATTTTTCAAAGAACCAACTCTTTGTTTTGTTGATTCTTTGTATATGTTTTAAATGGGGCTGTATTAACCATAGATTAATGACCTGGGGACTGGATGACAGCTACACAGTGATTTGCTACTTTATTCAATACTTTTTTAAATCTTTGAAATTGCTTATGAAAATTTTTTAAAGAAGACAAATAGGCTGCTGTTCTATCTGAGGGAATGTAAAATTGCATATTTTTGTTTGTTTCCCTATTGATTTTAATCCTTTTTTAAAAATTACTTATTTTCCCTTTAAACCCAACTCGTATTTCTCTCTCACTGTCCCTTCATAAAATCTAAATGGTTAACATCTTTGGTTTTTATGTCTTTGAAAAATATTAAATATTGTTTATTTATGTGTGTATATATATGCATATTTTAAATGTACTCACTCTATTTCTTTTATTAGTTTGTTTTTCTTCAACATTATTTAGAACTATTCACCCTATATGTGTCTCTTGTTAATTATTTCTGTTTCAAAAATTCTACTTAATCATTCCTATCACAAAGAATACTTCTATTACTTCTTAATACTCACTTTTATGCACACACATACATGCACACATGTGTGCACGTGCACACACACACACGCAATGCTGAGGGAACCATCCCTGTGAGTGTCTTCTTGTGCATCTGTGTATTGGTGTGAAATTTAGTCAGGAGTGGACTCACTGTGTGCACACCTGGTTTTAAAAGAGCCCCTTTCACAAAATTTTCCAATAGCTTTCCATCCTATTCATAATGAAATCCAAAGTAATCAAAACATCTACAAGGTCCTACTCTGTCTCCCTCCATTTGCCTCTCTTACCTCATCTCTTGTTCTCATCTTCATTTTCTTAGACACAGTCAGACTGACCTTAAATATAATTGGCATGCTCTCAACTCAGGCCTCTGCACTTCTTCTCAGGGAGGACTTTGCTAACCACCAAATTTAAAATTGTAACTCTTCCCTTCTCCTTTGACCACCCCTTGGCCCCATCCATTTTTATTTTCTTTAGCATTTATCACTCATCACCTAACATACCCTAATTTTACTTTTTATTTATATTCATTGTTTATACTTTCCAGTATACTATAAGCTTAAAAAAGGCAAATATTATTTTTTATAAGGAGAGAGTAAGAGAGGGAAAAAGAGAGTCAATTTTATATCAATTTTATTTATTTTTTCATCTGGTCTTCATTTCTCCAACATTTAGTTGTGTTTGTAGTGGTGGGGCTTGAACCCTGGTCCTTGCCCATGTCAGGCAAGCACTTTAACCACTGAGCCACCTCTCCAGCCCAAGGCAAATATTTTTGTATTCTTTGTTCATTCACTGCTGATTTCCCCTCACTTGGAATAGTTTCTGGATCATCATTAGCACTAAAATACTTGTCTACTGGAATATTGCCAGATCATCTTTAGAGTGGCTATGCCAACCTTTATCACTCCAACCAATGTGGAGATTCTCATTTCCTTCATATTAGTTTTATATTTAGTATTATTTGACTCTAATTTTTATGATTCATAAAAACATTATTACATATTTTATTTTGATTTTGTTTTTCTAATTGTTAGTGGAGTTGAGCATTTCTTTGTATTGCTATTTGTTGACTACTTGAATTTTCCCTTTTGTGAATTTCCAATGCATTATCTTTTCCATTTTATCTGAGTTTCTCATTTTTATTATTGGTTTGCAAAGTTCATTGAGGATTTGAATATTCTAGATATTAATCTTGCCAGTTTTTGACAAGTATCTTCTCTCAATTTGTCATCAATATGATCCAATGCTCTCTTAAGCTCATTAACACAGTCCTATATAGAACAATAATCACACTCATATTCAACTTTTTTGTTTTACAATTCTTTGTAAAATCAACTTTAATACAGTTTAATGATTTTTGATAAATGAATCACCCATGTAGCCATCATACAATTGTGACATAGAATGTGTCCATCTCTTCAAAAAGTTCACTCATACTCTTAAAAGTCAATAGTGTTCCCTCATCCCTGGCCTCAGGAAGCCACTGCTCCACTTTCTATTACTGTAGATTGGTTTAGTGTGCTCTGGAAATTCATATACATGGGAACATATGGCATGTGCTCTTTGGTATTGCTTATCTCCCTCAGCATAAGGTTCTTGAGTATCATCTGTGTGGAAATGCATCAGTGTATTTATCCGTTCTCCTGCTGATGGACATTTGAGTTGTTTTCCAGCTTGGGGCTTTCACAAATAAGGCATTAAGAACAATAACGGGGACTGGAGATGTGGCTCGGCACTCACAGCGCTTGCCTAGCACGTGCAAGGACGCAGGTTCAAACCACAGCACCATGTCAACAATGAAGCATCAGAGCAATGAAGACCACATGAGAAACTAAGTGAAATTGATTCTTTCTCTCTCTCTCTCTCTTTCTCTCTCTTTAAAGAACATTAGTGGACAAGTCTTTGTGTGGACATTTGTCTTAATATATTGGGGGTAAGGATCTAGGAGTGGAATTGCTAGGTCATAGGGTAATCATATATTTAACTTTTAAGAAACAGTTCTCCAAGTGGTATCACTTAAGTCCCCGGTTTTCCACCATTTATTTTGTCCTTATTTGTCTTATTTAAGAAGTCTTTCCTCACTCCAGGGTCATAAAAAGTAGTCTAGGGAGGTCCCCCCCCTTAGTTTTACAGTTTTATCTATTACATTAAGTCCTTAATTCATCTGCCATTCTCTTTCATAAATATCAGAGGCAAAACTACAACTTTCCCCTTCTGCCATAGAGTAAGTCGCTTTATCTCACCATCCATTCTATAATCAATCTTTTCTTCCCTGATTTTGCTAATATCTCCAAACTACATCATTTCTATCTATATATGCTAAATGTTTAAACTGTATACCATTTTCATTTGCCTAATTCTCTACAAGTATTGCACTTTTATGTTAAATTCCAATACCTCAGAGTATGCCTTTATATCAAACAAGTTGTAGTGCAGTTATATTTCTTCAATCTTTTTTATGAACTGTACTTACTCATTTGATCATTTATTCTAATTTAAAATACCATGATGTAACACAGCTGAGAGCCCTCACCAGACCAGAGCTAACACAGGTGCATTACCTTTGGAACTATAAAACTGTGAGCTAAATAAACCTTTTTTCTTTATAAAGTGTTCTGCCTTGGGTCTTTCATTACAGACTAAAACAACAGTAATGGTACCAATGTTCCCCCACATTCATCTATCAGTTTAAAACAATATCTATCAAAAATCTCAGAAGGATCCTTTGTAGAAATAGATAAATTAATGCTAAAAGTCATATATAAAAATACAAAGGGATAATAAAAGCCAAAACAATTTTATGAAAAGGAATAAAGGTAAGAGAAATAGTATGACATGGTTTTTGCATTGTGACATAAAACATAACCAAGACAGTGTAGTATGACTAAAGGCCATAGAACCAATGTAGCACAAAAAGAATCTTGAGACAGACCTACACAAATAAGGCAGGCTAATTTTTTTGGCCAACAATTTTTTTACAAGATGCAAAGCTATATCAATGGAGGCAGGATGGGGTTGTTTTTTTGTTCAACAAACGCTATTGTAATAAAGACACATAGATTAAAAAATGGGCTTCATTCTACACTTCATGTGTAATACAAAATTAGCTCAATATGGATAATATATAAAATTTGAAACATAAAACTATAAAATTTTCGAAAGAAAGCACTGAAGATCACTCTTGGAGTGAGGGGAAGGAAGAAGACAATATAAAAGAAAATTAGAGATAGACAGGTAAGAGGCTATTGCATCAATCCAGGGAGAAGATGGCAGGCCTGAGCAGTCTGAGAGTTGTAGGAAGTCAGTGGAGGAGACTGGGTATACTCAGTAGCTAGTAGACTTGAACTGGCAAATGGGCCCTGAAAGAAGAGGTGAGAAAGTAAATCAGAAATAACTGTACCAACTGTTGTTCCTAGTTGGAGATGCAGATTTTACTTAAATAAGAACTAAAATAGCATATGTGTGAGAATTTCATCAGCCTGCAATGACTCCTGTGGATCCTTTCCTGATACTCTCAGCTGTGACTGATGTTCTTTGTCCTTCATCATACCTTGTGAAGATAGCAACTGCCACTCATAGAGCAACTACAGTCAGGCTGTGTGTTAGATATTATAAAATCACAGCATTATTTAACCCTTATGGTAACCACGTATGATTGGTATTATCTTCCCATCTTAGGGTTAAGAAAACTGAAGTTCAAAGAACTAATTTGCTTGAAGTCAGAGAGCTGATAAATGGCACAAGTGGGATTCAGCTCAGGACATCTGGGCAGAGATAAACTCGTCTTGTTTCTTGTAACAAATATAACTCCCAGCACAGACTTCATTTCCCAGCTTCCTTTGCAGCAAAGTGTGACCATGTGGCAAATTGCTATCCAATCAGGCATTAGCATCTTACTGGGGATTGCTTCTAATGAAAGGGGTCATCTTGTCTTCTCCCTTTTCCTGATGGCTGGATGGCGAAAGCACAAGCCTGAGAGGGAGCCCAGCTTCCTATTGACCTATGAAGGTATAATGCTAACCTTCCCATAGGCTTATTTTTGGTGAAGAGAAAATAAAGCCGTCTTGTTTAAGTCATTTGTTTTATAAGTCATTATGGGTCACTGAATTGAAACTATTCCCTAACAAATATAGACTTCAAAACCAAGATGCTTTCTTATATTTATGTATTCTTTCAAATAAAATAATAGCACATTGTAGTACAGGCCACAGATGCCCCACTAATACCTTTCTAATGACTATAAGCAATTTGAGGACAAGGAACAATTCGAATTTATAATTCTCCTCACTCCTTTGCACAGTGCTTTTTTACAGAGCAGAAATTCAACCAATATTGTAGAATAATTCATAAACAGGAGAATTAATATTTTAAATCATCTAGAACCAATGTTGGCCTCTACGTGGTACCGATCATTCTCTTTAGCACTTAGGTGGCAACACAGAAGCAAAGCAAACAGACATGGTATTGACATGGGAGAGCAGAAGAGGAGGTAACTTTGCCTGCATCACAGAACATTCAAACTCACTCCTTTTGGATTGCCAAGCTTCCCTCCCTGAACCTAGTGCTAAAGGAGTCTACCAAAGAGCTAACTCAAGCTTTCCTGCCTTATTGTGGTCCTGGCATGAACACCTGGGGCATTCCACAGGGCATGCAAAGGATCCTGAGCTGTGCTGGCCTCTGGGACAGAAATAGAAGAGGCTCTGTCTCCTGCCACACTGAAGAGTAAGTCACACCTACTGCTAATGTGTGCATGCAAGGAAGGGAAATCATCCAGAGGAAGGACTACTTAAAAGGAACCTTTGGATTGTGGTACTGCCAGTCAAGTGATTCAGGAGAGATGCTCTCTAATTAAGGGAAACAGGAAAGTTTAGTAAGATCTGTGGCATAAGGCTGGAGCTCATGATGTTCCTAAGGAGGAATCTTTTCTGCATGAGTTCTTAAAAATACCAGATAATAGAATTTTTATTTAAAAAAAAAAGGCAGTTGTGAATATACACACACATCTGGAAAAAAAAAAAGGCACAGGGCTTTCTGATGCGAGGAATTAAGCTGGAATTTGTATTCGTATTATGGCGATTGGCTTTCGCTTCTCATTTTGCATAATCTCTTTTTCAATGGTGAGGAGTGTAATTTCCCTTCAGTTCATAGAATAGTACTTGGAGAGGACAGAGAGGAAGTCTCTGCATTTTGTGAAAGAGAAAATTACCGGCAACCCTTTTGTTCCTTTAGGCAGGATTTGGATGGATTACTCATACTTAAAAAGGAAGGCGGCTTTTAACCTTAAAAAAAAAGAAAAGAAAAGAAAGAAAGAAAAGAAAAAAGAGAAAGAAAACTCCTTGCATTAACACAGTGCATTGACATGTTACTAAATCTAAGGAATTTTGAAGGATAAATTCCCAGACTTTATCCAAAACATGAAACAAATTCTTCACACACAAGCTGCCAAGCTCCTCACCTTGTTCAGATCCCTGCAACTTTGGTCTCACCAAACTGCTCGCTTAGCTCCTTGATTGACTGCTTAACCCTCCCATGCTGCTTGAGACGGTGGGCAGGGGGAGTCTGGAGGGAGCTGCTCGCCAGCTCAGAGCGTTGGCCCCTCTCTGAAGATCAGACTTCTGGAATCGATTTGGGTCCAGAATTGCATTACCCATGGAATGTGGAGTATGCACAGGCCTGATGGCTTGTGAACCACACTTCCTGGAGCTGGCCAGGAGCCAGAGCTGAGGCCATCAGCATCTTAAAAATGAATTCTTTATGAGACAAAGAACAATCCACCCAATTTCTGAAGTCACTGAAGTGGAAAGCTTGTCTGTATAGTAACCTAAAACTTGGTTGACATTTAAACTCCTTTGTATTTTCATTATATGAAGGATCAAATGTCCCCCAAAAATGTCTTTTACTTTTCACAGGCAGGCATTGTAAGACGTTGAACATGCTGCAATTATATCTTGCTGAAACTAAATTGCTCCAGTCAGAAGTCTATTATTCTGTCAAAAATATTGCCAATGAACTTCTCCAAACATAGGACAAATAGGACTGAACGTGGTAAGGAAAGACAAAGAGGGGCACTAGTCTGTCTCTCCAAGAGCTTCAAGTCCAGGGGACAAGATGAGAAGAACACCTGTGAAGGATGTCTACAAGTACAAAGAAGGCGAGTGTTGGAAGGGGCGTCCTGCAGGGGTTTTACAGGAAATAATGAGATGTGCAGAGTTTACTAAAAATAAGATGAACACTCAAGCTGTTGAGGAAAGATGGGGACGCAGGGTCAGAAGCAAGAGTTAGCCTATGTCTAAGCAATCCCAGCAGAAGAGGAGGTAATAAGCCCAGGATTGGGGGAGGGATGGAAGAGTGGGGTTCAACTTTGATTTATTTTGCAAGCAGATAATTATCTTATGGTTAGATTCTAATTCTCTACTTTGGTAAGAAATCATTTCCACCTGATATCTTTCAGACCACCTTATTTCATTGGTTGCTTATGTCATTGTTTATGTTGCTTGAAGTCAACATGCCCCCTCCTAAGAAAGGTGGTACTGGCTCAATAAAGTCACTTGTGGCTCCTGAAATCTGCAGCGGTCACCATGCTGAATGGCTCTTCTTTTTGCAAGGAGGGAAGCAGGTCCTCTGGATCCAGAGATGCCTGCAGAATTGTGTGCCAGACTTCAGTCCAAATGACTGAGTAACTGAGTAAGTAGCACCCTCTGGGCAAGTCCCAAAAGTTTCATCCCCCTTTACCGAAGCACAGCACCTGAGATGGTAATGGAAATGATGCTTTGCTGTCCGTGTACCTGTTCAGGCATATTTCCTAACTGAATTACCTTTTCTGCTCATGAAGAAGCCTAAGAAAAATGCACCTGAAAGGTAAATACTTCATTTTCCTTAGTGTCAGATTCACATACCTATCTAGTCAATTTCCCATGATATTAATAATAAAAGTAACACTCTCAAAGGAATTGATGGAGATTCTCAGGAGGCCAGTGTTTGCAAGTAAAACCCTAATATTGATGGCAATAGCTGAATCAAAATAATTTCATGGGAACCCGGAGCACCCTGATTTAGAGAATCTCCCCAAGTTGAATGGATCTTTTATGTTTTGTTGTTATTTTTTAAATTTCTGCTTTCTAAAATAAGACAAGGAGGTGAAGCACTGCTTCAAAAGTTACGGTGGTAAATCTAGACAAAAATTGACCTGGTTTCTACACAGACTTTAATTCATAAAACTGAGTTAGCTCAAGTATAAATTCTTTGAGGATATAGATAGTGCCTAGCGAAGTCCTTTGGTGAACCAAATGAATGACTTTTTAAAAGAAGCTGTTTGTTAGGGATGGGTCAATCAATCTGAAAGGGCTGAAGATGGTAATAAATATAACTGGTTAATTCCTGAGGTTGAATTAACAAAACTCCTAAAGAAAAAAAATCAGTCCACTTGATCAGAAAATCAAGGTCACTGGAATTGTTATCACAGTGGAGTAAGGCAAACTGATTCAACTAATTTTCCGCTGAGTGGTACATTCCAGAGCTTTTGAAAGGCCCCAACATTACACAGCATGACTCCTCAGCAGGAAGGATCTCTTAAAGATAATTTGATCCAGTCCATGTGTTTAGAAGGAAAAGACAAAGGCCCAAAGAGTGCTATGACATGCCCAACGTCACACAGACATCTACCCAGCCACCTAATCTGCTACCCCATGGCTCCAATACTATAAGCCATGCCGAGAGAACCGGTGGGCCCTGGATGCTGGAGCCAGAAGGACTGTTAAGGAAAGGCTGAGCTGGCTCTAACATTAAGGAGCAATGAGAAAATACCAAGGAATGTTAAACTACTGTGCAAAGGCCGCAGACTCCTGTCCAGGGAGGCAAAACTCAGGACGTGGAGAGAGTGGGGCTTTGTGGGTAAAGGCCCGGAGAGGGAACAGGGCTCACAATCTAGCCAGTGGGCCCGAGCGCTGCAAGAATCTGTCCAAGTACAACAGCATCACAAGAATCCAAGTTTCTCTTGCCGTCAGCTGGGAGAGGAATAAAGTGGCTTGTGAGATCCTCTTACTAAGTGAGATGCCAGAATCAAAATAAAACTGAGGACCACAAAGAAATGACAGGGTACTCGGATCCAAGCAGAAAAGGGGCTGAGAATTTCCAGGAGTTGTTTTAAAAGAAAATATTTTCACCCTAATGTTAAGGACAGAAATATCACAAAGAAAAGAGAAAGGAACAGTGTTAAGATTTATCTTTGCATGTTACTGTGACAGAAGAAGCCAGTGTCGCAAAAGGAGGGAGTGGGGAAGAGAATTAAACTCTTTTCTAAGCACAAAAAAAAAAAAAAAGAAAACAGGCCTGAAGGTTTTAAATCATGGGCCAGGGTTTGGAAGACAGAATTTCAGGTACCCCATGGAGAGGAAGGCCAGAACCACACAGCATTCCAGAAAGCCAGGACAAGGGGGACTGCTCTCTGCTCAAGTCACCCAAACTCCTGGAAGGAATCATGAAAATTCAGACCAAGTCTAAAGATATGGCAGCAGAATCTAACCCAAAGAAGAGAAGAGAGGCTTCTCCAGAATGAGCTAAATCAGGCCTGGGCCTCCTGTTCCCACCTCACAGCAGTGATATTGGCAAAGGTCAGAACTCACAGTGGTTCTGGACCCAGGGCTGACTGGTTTGGCTGGCGTGTGTGCATATGAGGCTTTGGTTAATTATCTAGATGTTTGGGCTACGTAGGGTCAAAGATCTGGAGAATTAGAAAAATCCAAAAAATTTACAAGACTATTGTTTCTTCATGATTCTGTCCAAAACAATCTTACACTTGATGGATAAAATATGAAGAATATAAAATAGTAAAAAGGCAAATTTACATTTCTAGTCTGTGTGTGTGTTTAAATCAATGCCATGAGCCACAGCTATGAGTACCTATTGGTAGGTAAAGGGAAGTATAACACTGAAGTCACAGGATGAGAAATCACCTCAGGTACCTTAATGGAGTCATCTCTGAATTCATCAGAACAGGTGTATTTAGACAAATGAAGATATGTATGATTCAGAATGCATAATTCAGGCTTTGTTCTTTGTGTAGAAAGTGGTTCAGAACAAAAGATTTGAAGTTAAATACATCTAGCTTCTAATCATGCTGTTCTTGTGTATCCCAAGCCAAATTGCTTAACTTTTCTGAATTTTAGCGTGCACATCTTTGAAAATAGGATGTGAAGGGGCTGGAGCAGTGGCCCAAAGCCTGACATGAGCGAAGATGCGGGTTTGGCCCCCAGCACCACATATACAATAAGTGCTGGAGCATTGAAACTACATGAAAAACTAAATAAAATTGATTGTCTCTTTCTCTCTATCTCACTGTCCCTCTCTCTTTTAAAAAGAAAATGGGGGCTGGAGTGGTGGCTCAGCAGCTTTGGTGCTTGCCTGGCAGCACGTGGACCCGGGTTCAAACCCCAGCACCACGTACACAGCTAAGTGTTGGAGCAACTAAGGCCATGTGAAAAAACTAAATAAAGTTGTTTCTCTCTTTCTCTGTCTCTCTCACTGTCCTTCTCTCTTTAAAATCAATGGGGTGCAAAAGCATAACTTTGTAAGGTCATTGTGAGATTTAACTAATATTACTCATGTAGAGCATGTAATAAAATCCCTAGAACAAAGTAGGTGGTCAATAATTATTAGCTGTGACATAAACAAGGTTGAACTGACTCGAAGGGGGGACCTTAGACATCTGGAGGGTTTCTTTTTGTTGTTTGTTTGTTTGTTTGTTTGTTTTACCCTGGAGTATTATGCAGAAGATATTTCCATTTTGTAGGGCATTGAGCTACATAACCTTTAAGGGTCACTACAATTCTAAGGCTGCAAGTGGTTATTATTTCATAATTAAATATCTTGAGTCATCACTCACCTTTCTACTAGTTGTCCAATCATCATTGGAAGAGACAGACAACCTGTGCTGAACCAACTGTGGGGCCATGAAGAGCAGTAGCTATATATGGGGCACCAAATACAGAAAGCAATCAACAGGTCCTAAGCCACAGTATGGAGCATGCACATGAAACAACAGCTACCATATTGAAAGAGACGATGCAAGCCGGGCTATGCTAGGGGTCAGGGTCTCACATAAATCTCATTGGTCCCATTTCATAGAAAGGAAATTTAGGCTTAAACAGATTTAAAATCTTACCTAGCACTTTGCATGAGCCAGCTTGTCAAAGCCCATATTTAACCACTTCACTGCCTCTCTATCACACCTCTCTCAGCCTTTTGGAGAGTGAATAGCACACTCCTTTTTTATTTTAAGCTATGCAGTGTTATGAACTGCCTCTGTGAAGTGGAAAATCATCAAGGACAATGAATGAAGTATTGGACTGGAAAACTAGGTTCTGATCATAACTGGAGCACTTAGTACTAAGTAAGACATTTAAAATCTTTGACCCTGCTTATCCTCTGTGTTAAAACAAAGTTTTAATGGTTTACCTCCAAAATCCATTTCATCCCAGTAAATTAACTCAGACCGAGAGTTAGTTTCACGATTTAAAAGTGAGAATCTTCCTGACCATCTCAACATTATCTGGAGGACAATTCCTTGGTTTTCACTGGAAGGTTTAGTAAAAGAGAGCATTATTTCATTTAGATCTTCTAGATCTGGCACTTCCTTCCTTAACCCCTTTACTTCTGGGATTTCACTTTCTACTGTGCAGAAGAAACACAATGTCTCTTCTCCTAAACCTTCATTTTCCTTACCCAGATTCATGTAGTGACCAGAGTACAGAGCAAATTCCATAACAAAATTCAGCAGCTGTCTCTCCCGGGACGAGGTTTCTCTTTTAAACCAAATTGCTTAGTACCCTACCAAAGGATTCTGTTCCTTGATCTTCCCAAGAAACCATAGCATGTTGATATTCATGGTGGCTAAATCATTTGAGATTATTAAAAAGAAAATAATCTCTTTCGCAGAGTTGGCCACAGAAGGAGTATGAAGAGACAAAGGTCTCATAGCCATCCATTGATAGTCTCTGCTCACAAAAATATTCTTTTTTCCCCCAGACCTTCACAAAGTATTAACTTCCAGCTCTTAGGAATGGAACGAGGCAGGTCCAAGTGATGGCAGCCTCTTCTCATTACTTTTGTTCTCTCCGGTACCAGCAGTATCAGCAACAGTTTTCAAATTCCTCTAGTGGAAATTTCTTTAAGTTTGGCCTTTGAATACACATTAAGGTTGATAAGTTGTACAGCCTAGCTGAATTTTTATGTTAAAACTGATGAATAGGCCCAAATATTCCATTGCCATGTGAAAAAGACTAACAGAATCTCAGTGGGCAAAACAGTCTTCCGACTCTGGGAAGTGACTACATGAAAGGTCAAAAGATATCAATTTTTTTCCTCAAATTTTGATAGTGCCAAATGACTTCCCCAAGAGATGCCAAACTGAAGAAAAGGAAAATAAAGGTGCCAGAAATACTACACAGAATTAAATTTGAAAGTCAACATTTCAACTGTAGATGTCTAACAGGAGTTTACACACTTAAAAAAAAAAACAAACTCCTATTGACATTAACTTTGTACTTTGTATCCCCCCCCCCTTTTTTTTTACCTTTTGTGATGCAAAGATTTTAAAAAGAAAAATGCTCTTCTTACCTCAGGGAGTTCACAGCGTACTGAAGGAGCCAGTGAAGTAGTTGGATAATTCTAATTTAGAGTTGAGTGCTTTCCCACCACAGCCCAGCATACTCTCCACAAAATTGCACGTATCCCCCCCTCCCTTTTTTAAGAGAAAGGGACAATAAGAAAGAAAGAGAGAATCAATTTCATTTGTTTTTTCATGTGACTTTCTTTGCTCTGAGACTTCGCTGTGTATGTGGTGCTGGGGTTTGAACTCATGTCCTCACACATGCCAGGCAAGCGCCATAACTGCTGAGCCACCACTCCAGCCCCCACCAGTCTTTAAACAGTGGGGTCCACACCTGGAACCCACAAAAAGTGGGATGACGCTCTGAGCAGCCATCCCTGTCACAGCCACACCCCCTCTGATTAGCTGGAAGCTGATAACTTTGGGAGGAAGGTGGGTACCGTCCACTCCTGGCAGACCCAATCCGCATCGTCAGCCCTAACCTCACACCTCCCCAGCATCTAGGGCACAGCTCCCTCCTGACTCACAGCCAGGCAGACTCCTGTTTGTGAGGCTGACACGTGATCCTCCGTTAGCCCATCTGCATCTCTTTCCTCCAGCACCCCTCAGTGTGGAGGCCAAGGAGGTTGACAGGCACACAGGAAGTAAGCCCCTATCAGCATGCGCTTGATCACAGGAGATGAGGCGCCCATGGGTAAAGATCAGCATTCTGAGTGTCCTCCTCACTTTCCCACTGCCAGCTTGCCTTACTCGAGCTCTTGAACCTCCTGTGCCTGGTGAAGGGAGACCTCCTCCTCCTTCCCTCCCACCTGCCAGCCTCCATCAGCAGGCTTCCTGTGACCCTCATGACTTCCTCCTCAAGAAAATCAGCCCTGGCACCCACCAATGGATAGGCCAATGCTACCGTGTTCTTTTAACTTAAATATCACCTCCGTTTCATATAATTCTGCTATTTTTTTTAAATCACTATAAGTCAATTTTATTATTTTATGCAAATAAACTTAATTTACATTTACCACATATTTCTACATTTTTTACTTCTTTTTTTTCCTTCTTCATTTTCTTGCACCTTAGGCCTTCGAGCTGTAGTCAAATTTTGTTCTTCATTAAGAACACATTTTAGAATTTCCTTCAAAGTCTGCTGGTGAAAAACAACATTTTAGATTATTTGAAAATATCTGTACTTATTTTTACTTGAAAGATACTTCTCTTGAATATGGAATTCTTTATTAGAAGTTATTACATGGGGGGCTGGAGCTGTGGCTCAGCGGTTACGGTGCCTGCCCGGCATGCGTGAGTACTCGAGTTCAAACCCCAGCACCACGTACATAGCAAAGTCTTGGAGCAACAACACCCATGTGAAAATCTAAATAAAATTGATTCTTTCTTTCCCACTGTCCCTCTCTCTTTAAAAAAAAAAAAGTTATTTCATGAATTTGAGCACAATATTCCACTACCTTCGGGGCATGTACAGCTACTATTGAAAAGCCGACTTCAGACAAACTCTGAAGGTATCTTTTTTCTCCAGCTGCTTTTAACATTTTTCTCTTTGTTTCTAGAGTTATATAGTTTTACTAAGCTGAATCTAGCTGCAATGATCTTTTAATTTATCCTGTTGGGATTCATTGTGTCTTTTACAACTGTTGCTTGCATTCTTTCAGATGTTCTGGAAAATTCTCTGCAATTATCTCTTCAAATATCACCTCTGCTTCATTTTCTCCTCTCACTTGGAAACACATTAAAGCTATTAGTCCTTCTCACTCTGCCTTCTGCATGCCTTACTCTTTTTCCTGTTTCCCTTCTTCTTGTCAAGCATTACAGCATGCTGTATAATTTTTCTGGCCTATCTTCCAGTTTAGTAAATATTTCTTCACTGTGGCTCATCCACTGATAAGGATTGAGACTTGCATTTTAGTTATGGCATTTCTGATTCCTAGAAATTTTCAGTTTGGCTCTTTCATCAAATTTGTGATATCATTTCTACGATATTCTGCTACTTAAAGTCATTTTCAAACTTCCACTCTATTTCTTTTTTTTTTTTTTTTTTTTAAGAGAGAGGGACAGTGAGGGAGAGAAAGAGAGAAACAATTTCTATTTAGTTTTTCTTGTGCCTTTCATTGCTCCGAAATGTCGTTGTGTACGTGGTGCTGGGGTTTGAACTCGGGTACTCGTACAAGTTGGGCAAGCTCCGTAACCGCTGAGCCACAGCTCCAGCCGCTGCCCCCAACGGCGCTCTATTTCTTTAGGCCTATTGACATGGCAGTCTAAGAGGCTGTGTCTGATATTCCAGCGTCTGAAGTCTTTTCAAGACTTTTTCCACTTTAGGAATTTGTTGTTTTTGTTCATTCTTACCTATGTCACCTTCTTTGCTTGAAGGCTTGGTACCATTAGCAGTGTCCTGCTCTTTCTACTTGAAAAAAACAAAAGCAATTAGGAATGATCTTAGACCTTCTCCACAGAATACTTAAACTTTCTTCTGGTGGTCAGGAGAACCATCAGCTCAGAACCACCTGTGGTTCTCCTAATGGTCTCCTCATCTGGTTTGGGCCCTGGATTCTTATTTCTGCACCCCAAAACTCATATAAAAACAACTGTTTAAATGTGCAAAGATACCTCAGGACAAAAGAAAATTCCATGTTCAGCCTCCCTTTCAAGATTTCCGGTCTCTCTTGAACTTCTCATGTCTGATCATTTGATACTTTAAATTTTTGCTGTGGGTTGATCTGTATAACCCAGAAACAAAGAACAATGGTGATGGGATTTTACATTATTCAAAATCATTAGAAGTATTCAACTCTAGATGTATTTTTAAATGCAAGCAATTAAATTTGATTCTTTTTTCACTTGGCTTTCTGTGACCCTCAGCCTCCAATTATAAAGATATTCTCAGATCAGATTAAATATGATTGAAGGAATTGAAGATGAAGAAAGCTTTTTTAATTGTGGATAGCCAAAGACAATAGGTGAAATATGTGTAATTTTTCACGAGTCATTTTGTCTTGTAAATTTAACTCAATTCTTTATTTTTAATGTCTTTTTTTTTTTAAGAAAGAGGGCCAGAGAGAGAGAGAGTGTGTGTGTGTGTGAGAGAGAGAGAGAGAGTCAAATTAATTTAGTTTTTCATGTGGCCTTTGTTGCTCTGACACTTAGTCGTGTATGTGGTGCTGAGATTCCAACCCATGGACTTGCACATGCAAGGCAAGCACCGAAATCGCTAAGCCACTGCTCCAGCTCCTATTTTTAATGTCTTTATTCATTACATCACTAAATCATACTTTCTTGATCACTTATCTATCATCAAACATTATATTTTCCAGTTTTTCATGGTAATAATAAATACTGTGCTGTGTTCATTAGTCCCCAGGTCTCTGAGAGAATCTCTAATATTTGTAGTGAAACCAGTTGCTCAAAGGGTATGAGAATATGTGTCTTGACACGTATTGATTACCACAGCATCCTCTGTTGAGATGTCTCCAATATCCACTCTCCAGTAACAAGTTTCCACAAAACTTACTAACGTTGATTATTATCACTAAAAAATATATGCACTTGCTTATCAGAGAGTTTAAAAAGTAGAAGTACTTTTATTGTTTAATTCTACTCTCTCATTATCATGACCTTTAATGTTTTGTCTAAATTTATTGCACATTCAAACTTTTCTCATAAATCATCTGTTTGCCTCCTATGCTATTTCTAAATTTGAAAGTATATCATGCTCCTATTTAACTTATGACAAAACTGAACTTTGTAAACTAGGAATATTGACCCATTGGCTTTCACATAACTTGCAAATATTTTTAGACCTTGCCCTTTAGCTCTATGTATGATACTTTAACACATTTAGAAATTTGTAGTCAAATAACCTAACTTTTTCATTTATGATTTCAGTAATGATGATTGGTTACCAGAACATCCGTTTGTATAATTTATTACATCGATAATTTTTGGAGACCCAAAATAGCCAAAATAATCTTGAAAAACAAGAATAAAATTGTAAGGCACAAATTTCTCGATTTCAAAGGGTACTACAAAACTACAAGAATCAAAACAGTATGGTACTGGCATAAGGCATAGATCAATGGAATAAGATTAAGCAACCAGACATAATCTCGTGTAGTTATGTCAATTGATTTTAGACAAAGATTCCAAGGCAATTTATTGAGGAAAACAATATTCCAATAATGTTTTTAACAAATGGTGCTGGCAAGAATTAATATCTACATGTAAAAGGATAAAGTTAGGCCCCCATCCTCATGTGAAACACAAAATTAGATCAAAAGACATCAAAGATATGAACTAAGAGCAAAACTATAAAACTCTTAAAATATAGGAGTAAACCTTCACAACTTTGGACATTTTTAGACACAAAACTAAACTCATAAACGTCAAAAGAAAAATAGATACATTGCACTCCATCAAAATTATAAACATGTTTTGCTGTAAATGATACTATCAGAAAAGTAAAAAGACAACCCCTGGAATGAGAGACAATTCTTGAAAAATCATATGACTGATATAGGACTTTTAAGTATCTAGATTATGGAAACAATTCTTGCAACTCAATAAAAAAAATAAATAATCCAGTTTTAAGTGGGTAAAATATTTGAATAGAAATTTCACCAGAACAGATACACAAATAACCAACAAGTGACTAAAAAGATGTTTAATGTTATTAGTTACTCAGCAATGTAAATCAAAACCATACACTTGTATACCAACTGGGATGGATATAATCAAAAAGACAATGAAGGGTTTGAATGAAACTGGAATCTTCATCAATGCTGATGAGCTTTTAAAATGGGGCAGATTTTGTTGGTCATGAAAATCCCTCAGTATGTTAAACATATACTTGCCATATGACCTAGAAATTTCACTCCTAGATATACATGGGAGAGAAACTTTTTAAACTGTGCTCACTGTGACACACACATGAATGTTTATAGAAGCACAACCAAAAAGTAGAAACAACCCAAATATCCAAACACTGGAAAATGGATAAACAAAATGTGTTAACCAATACAATTAAATACTATTTGAAAATGAAAAGAAACCAAATATTGATAGATGTTGCTACATGGATAAATGTTGAAAAAATTATGCTAAATAAAAAAATCTAGACCCCCCAAAATTATATATGAAATGCAGTGAATAGACAAATGGACAAAAATAAAAATAAATTACTGGTTTCCAGGAAATAGAGGTTGAAATGGGGAGCATGGTATTTCTTTGGGGATATGAAAAAGGTTGAAATTAGATTATAGTAACATTTATATAACTCTTTGAGAATTAAAAACAATTGAAAATTGAATTCTACACTTTCAATGAGTAAATATATATTTATATGTACATATGAATTCTATCTTAACAATGTTGTTATATATTACAATTAAGTATTAACAGGACTATATGCTGAGAGTTTTAAAAGTTTGTATTATACAAATAAAAAGAATATAATTATCAAACCAAGATCAAATTTTATCATATTTAATGATGAAATGTTGGATGCACTTTCATTAAATGGGTAAAAAGTGTATTAATACTTAACACATTTGTGAAATATAGAACCAATGCAATAAAGCAAGAAAAAGAAATAAGATATATTTTCAACATTCACAAATGGTATTATTATATCTATATAAAATTCAATAGTTTAAAAAAGAAGGGATATAAATTCTGCATAAGTTTATCCAAAATAAAGAAAGAAAGAAAGAAAATTGATGGGGATACTCAGTGATAACAGAGTTTTCGAAAGACCTACAGTCTCACAAATTGCTGGCAAGGCCAAGAAAAAGACTACCTATCCAACAACTTTTCTAAAAACACATTATATATTCGTGAAGAGGGACTTCTACCTGCCTAGCATAACTTGAACCCTGGGACCACGAATCCTGTTTGTCATTTTGAAGCACTTCTATATAGTAAGGAAGTGACAAAAATATAAAATGTGTGTTTTTTTAAATGCATAATAAGTGGATCTATGCTAAGAAATTTATGCTTGTTATTTCTCAGGTGGAGTTAGTGGAATTAATTTGAAGTATATGTGGGCCAGAATTTTTTGGATTCTCTAGAACAAAAATATATATATGTGTGAAACTAAGAAACTCTTTGCCTCACCAATGCCAATTCATACATTTTCCTTTAGAAAACAAAACAAAATAAATAAAAATCACTGCCACCAAAGCGTATGTCTAAGAAAATTAGGTTTTGCTTACTAGCTTAGACTTGAGACTGAAGACAAATGAAAGAGACAAGCTCCCTATTTTTTTATTCAGAGAATTATCAGAGGGGATATCATTACCACCATCAAGTCTGAAAAGTGCCAATTCAGAGAACCAGCCCAACCACAAACAAAGCACCCCCAATCAACCCTGATAAGATAACAGAGAATTGAGTGAAAGAAGTTGTTTGAGCCCTTCAGGAGCTTGTGAAGGGAGCTATTCCTTGATTCATCTAGGAAACTTTCTGGTCCCATCCCTGTGAATCACTCTGTACTATCAGAGGCTGTCAGCAAGAAGGGCAAGGTGATACTGTGTTCCATTACTAGACATGAGTTTAGATTAGAAGCCACAATCTCCCTGGACCTGACATAGCAGAATAAGAGAAGCATATGGGGACACTGCAGGATGAGATATCACCTCCATGGAGTCAGCAGGAGCAGGTACCCAATTCCTGCTAGACATCACTGATAACCAAGGAAGTTACTCTGGGAAGAATTCCTCACTGCCTAGACATGTCAGAGCAACTACCGTGTGTTTAGAATTCATGCACAATGAGCAAGAATGGCCTTCATGGCTATTTAAGGTCAAAACTGCAACATTGCCCTTCAATTTTCTTTATTCCCTTCCTCCTTTCCCAACACCTGAAAATTACTGCCAGAAAGAGGAACAGGGTAATTTATCTGAAGACCACCGAGTCAAACAACCCTCATCCGCACTCCCAACTGCAAAACCTCAATGCTGGGGAAGAGAAAGGAGACACTTTGAATAATATGAAATGAAAGTTTTAAGACGAAAGCATTGAATCTGAGAAAATGATATAAAATCATGTAAGTAACAAACAGCAATCAAAGTTATAAAACCAAGTCAGGATATCATTACAAGAGTCGCTCTTCTGGATGAAAACGGAATTCAACACAGTGACAGTTATAGAAAAAGTAAATCCCTTCAAATTTACATCTCCAACAAAATACAGTCCGTCAATAATTCAGCTATATATATTAATGTATTATATACATAAGGGCAGCCAAAAATATTCTAGGTTTTAAAATTTTAAATTTCTCCAGTCTCTCTCCACCTACCAAATTTGTAAACTAAAATAGACCAAAAAAAAAAAAAAAGATCAGGTCTCCAGAAATCTTGCTTTGACCACAGCATTAGTCCTAACTGGACTCATATAAAACTTCCGTCCGCTTCCAATCATGAGAGTTGTGTGCCTTTGACTCATCTTTCCATTTACAACCTCATGTAGTTCTTACACTCAACATTTGGCAAAACTTCCCTAGATAAGACCTTCTGAATCTCTCTTCAGATATGATTCATAAATTCCCTCCAGCCCCTGAACCTTCCATCATCCTGTGTTAACATCTCACCAATTTGTCTTGACACCTGGGTTTGCTGGCTTCAGTGCCACCCAGGCCGCCAACGCAGCTGTTAGTTTTCATCTAGACCATGTCTAGGGAGTTATAGCATGCCAGAACATGAAGAGGGTTACTTCACTGAACAACAGTTTTGTTGATTTTGTTCTTGGATTTTAAGTCACTAAATTTGATGTTTGGTCCAATCAAAGCCCAAATATTCCCATACCTAACAAGTCTTAGATTAGAAGGGATCAAACAGAGTTTTAACCTCGTTATAGCAAGCTTGATCCAATATGGATAGTTAATCAGAAACATGCTGCTGCAGAAATCTTCCACTTCATAGTTAATTTTAAAAGTCACATAAGGGCTGGAGTGGTGGCTCGGTGCTTACGGTGCTTGCCTGGCATGTGTGAGGATGTGAGTTCAAACCCCACTTACCTAAGTGTCAGAGTAACGAAAGCCACATGAAAAACTAAATAAAATTGATTTTCTCTTTCTCTTTCTCTCTCTCTCTCACTGTCCCTCTCTCTCTTTAAAAAAAAAAGTCATTTAAAATTAGGATGTGCAGATAGGGACTTATAAAAATATTATGAGTTTTAATTTTAATCAAAGCAAGTAGAAATGTAAATTTATTTACCAATCTCATAATCATAGGGTGATATCTTTTTTCTTTTAGTATGAATCTTCTGATCAGAGTGCTGCTTAGGTTTTACTGCATAAATCATACTTTTAAATATCATCCACAACCTCCAGCTTTTGTTCTTTAAAGTAAAGTCGGAATTCGAAGTCATTTATTAAGAAAGCAAAGTGCAGAATTATAGACTTTTCAATTTGGGGTCATTTTCATACTTGTCTCCTAAGTATAAAATCAATAACAGCTTTTAAAAGTAACCCATCTTTATTGAGTCAAAATGATTTTAACTTTGTTTTCAAATAAACAGCAAACACCTTTTCATATTCACATTCTACTGCTTTATGTAAAATCAAATTGAATTTTCCAATTCTCATTCCATATACAGTTTGAACAGATTTGGGAATAAATTCAGCTGGCTCTTGTGACCATGCCACTTTTTCTGAGTCAACGTGTACAGGTTTATGAGACGCTGTCCTAGTAGTTCAGAGTATTTGCTATGCTAAGGACATCTGTAAGAATGTCTTATAGGGGAATGAAGAACATTCATTAACCCAGTAAGTCAATTAGGTAGAGGTATGTTTAAAGACTCCTGCTCTACACAGTAATACACCTGATGATCATTTATAAAATGCTTTACACTCTATGTTGTGCAATCTCAAACATGCTCAAAACCACTCTTCATAAAAGCTTTTTTTTTTTTCCAAACGTTTATTAAGTACAACAAGCCATAATCAAACCAAGCAATGAATGCTGGCTTCTGCAGTTATTTCTCATTCTTTTCACTTTGCTTCAATTTTATGAGAATTGGGGTAATCTTTAAATCCTTTGATCTTTTTCCAAACAATTTCCTGGAAATCATCCTCATTTCAAAAATTGAAACAATTTAAAGTTTCTAATAAATATAAGGAAATGAGAAAAATTGAAACAGAGAGATTAATTAATTATCTAATTAAAGGCATTGAAGAATTAAGATCCTTTATGGAACTACATATTTGACTTATGGAAGACTTCATGAAAGATGAACTATCAATATGAAGCTTTGATTGAAATAATTGCAAGTTGGGTCAGACTTTTAAGAATGGATATGATTTCAATAACTAGGAGGAGAGAGGAGGGAGAGGCATTTCCTACCAAGTGGAGGGCATGAATGGCGTATGGGGAGCTGCCGAGTGCTTTCAAAAAGAGCCTAGGTGCAAGGACAGAAGGAGAAGAAGCGAGTGGTGGTTCAAAGTCAGGCTGCGCAGCAAAACTCCCACATTCTAGGAGGGAATGAGTAAGAGCCCAGAAGGGCCATTCCTGAGAGACAGATGAGTAACTCTCTCCAGAAGCCACCAACGTGGATTTTATTGGGTTTAGATTTTCTGAAGCAAGCTGAGAGAGATTTATCTTTTTCGGGTCTGGTGGTTTTAAGTTTTTGAAACTATAGCCTCAAAGACAGGAAAACACAATCGTCAGTCAGATGGGGCCACCCATGCAAAAGCGTGAAGCCTCCAGCCAGGCCTTTTATTCTGCTCATGTCTTTGGGCACAAGACAATTGTTTGGGATAAAAACTTGGGCTTCCATAGCAAGTGTAGTGTAATATCGACAGGATTGTGAGAAGGCAAGATTGCTCTTACAGTGATCGAGCTTTCCAGTAATCAAACGGGCGGTGTGACCAAGCTGTATTTTGGGGGATTCTCTCTGGCATAATCTCTCAGAGGACTAGGGAGATGAAATGTTTTTCTCTTCTTAGGACTTTTTAGAATTTAGTTTACTATAAAATATGAACTCTAAAGTTAATAAACAGGGTGGCATTTGGTGCCAAGGATTAAATATTTACTGGCAGAATATACAATGATGAAAAGGATTTTCAAACAGGCAATAAATCATTTAGTCTGAGCTCTGTATTAAATATTATTTTAACAGGGAAAAATAAAACATAACTCAAGAAAAAAAATATTAACCCGTTGTTGTGGCTCCCTGGGGCTGCACCTATAGAGAACCATCAACTATTCCTTTAGGAGACCAGGTGAATAGCAGAGAGATTTTACTTAATCTTTGAATTGATTAATTTATTTAGTGAAATACAGAATACTAACACCTCATCCTTCATATGACCTCTGTTTATTTTTTCATAGTCCTCTTCCATCCCACCTTTCCTATGCACCCTTCTTGTCTGCTAATTGTATAATGGTTGTTAGGACCAGCTCTACGGTCAATCTGCACAGGTTCAAATTTGGGCTCTGCTGGTTCCTAGCTGTGTCACTTGACCTCTCTGTTCTTCAACTTGTTCGCAAAATAAACATATCAGTAGTACTACAACATAGGTTTCTATATGACTTAAATTACTAAATGAGTTAATATATGTATAAAGTACTAAGAACAGTAGAGAAAATAGTTAATTTTCCATACTACTCCCTTCAGTCTCCACTTTAATTATCCAATTAGCCATCTTTCAAACTCTAGCTTAATTCTTTAATGACCTTCCTTTGATCAAGGCAGTCCTTCCCTACATATGCAAGTCTCTTAAACCCGCACCTATCTTTTTTAATATCTCATTGCACATTATGTACTATGCCAAATTGGTTTATGATTTTCCCAGTAGAACAATCACCTAAAAGAGAGACAGAGACTGACTTTTTAAAAAAAACACCTGCCTCTTGAAAAGGATGATATAAATACTGCCCACAAATATGGCATTTATAGAAAGCCTACTATGTGTGTACTGCTCAGAACTGAGCACATCTCTCCATCTCCAACTAGCATAGTGAGAGGCATGGATGCAAGGTATGAATCATACCCTCTGTGTGTTTGCTAACATGTTGTCTGAATAGATTTTCCCTTGATAAACCATTGTTTAAGATGGATGGATGGATGGATGGATGGATGATGGATGAGTGGGTGGGTGGGAGTGTGAATGGATGGGTGTGTGGAAGGGTAGATGGATGGTCAATGTGGCACTGAGGGAAAACCAAATCCTGAAGAACAAAAGAAAGGAGTTTGCCTCTGGAAATAATTTACCACACAAAGCAGAAGCAAATTTTAGGAGATACCTGCTTCACATTATCTGTTAGATATAGGAAAAGACTATGAAAGAAGAATGAGTTTGAGATGAGTACCCAATGGGCAAGATGTCAATTAGGAATACTGAGTCTAGATAATCTCTGTGGTTGAAAGAGAGAACATACTGAAAAAGGCAGGGAGAGAGAAACAGTTACTGTTGTGATTCTATCTGTTGTGATTCTATCTGTTGTGATTCTATCTCCTTGCAATGCAGCACCCACGGAGAACAGCTAAGCCATTCTCTGTAGTCTGAGACTCGAGTTCCTAATTAGACTCATCTATGCCACAGCATTAAGAACATGCACTGCGGAGCAATAGAAGGGGATAGTTGAAGGTCAGTGTTTTACTTGGATTCATGGGGATCATAAGAATGGTTGACGGGTTGAAGCTCAGCAGTTGAGGACGCAGGTTTGAACCCCAGCACCACATACACAATGAAGTGTCAGAGCAACGAAAGCCACATGAAAAACCAAATAAAACTGATTCTCTCTTTCTCTTTCTCTCCCTTTCACTGTCCCTCTCTCTCTTAAAAAAAGAGAAATGAAATGAAAATAAAATAATGATTGAGAGATAGGTTCTCTGTTTTCTTTATCACTGTGAAGATGTGAAGACAAAAAATACTTTATTCAACAGAACCATGAGATCATAGGTCATGATTAAAATTATTTTAGACATATCCCTGCCTCAGTATAGGAAGGCCTTCTGTTTAATCATATCAAAAACTTTCCTTTCAGACCTCTAGACAGGTAGATTCTAATGTTATAAACAGGTTCTGCAAATAGAACTATTCTGCCAATCATATTTCTGTCTGAAATCCTATATTCTCCAAAGGAATTTTCCCAATGAATGAAAGCAAGATACAGACTGCTGTGATGATTTCCTGGTAAACTTGATGGATAGAAAGGCATAAGACTTGCATTTTAGTTCCGACCTTCTCTGTTAATTTCTTCAGTGAGTTTGTCCAAATCATCAAATTTCTGAGGTTTTGTTTCCCTGAGGAGGGGGAAAAAATATAATCCTTATCTCTCAAAACAAAAACGGGATCCACTAACCATTCTCTAGGATTTTATGAGGCTGCAAGCACTTTTGATATTTGTAAATTCTTCTAAAGATGATATACCTGAGTAGTAAACATTTAAAATACAAGTTTCAAAAAATAACTGTGGGGCTGGAGCAGTGGCTCAGCGGTTGCATAGCTTGCCTGCCATGTGTGAGGACATGAGTTCGACCCTCACCACCATGTACACAACAAAGTGTCAGAGCAACAAAAGTCAAATGAAAAACTAAATAAAATTGATTCTCTCTCTCTCTCTCTCTCATTGTCCCTCTCTCTTAAAAAAAAATAACTGTGGAAGTTCAAATGAGGATGGAAAGTATGCAGATATGCTAGCTTGCTTCCCCATTCAACACCTCTTCCACGGCCCTATCCAATGCATCTTGCAAATTACACTTTCATTCGTGTTCAGCCTTCTAACTCAATGTCAGTGATTCCTGATCTTTTATGCATCCTTCATGTATGTTAACCTATTTCTGTTTGACCATGTCAGTATACACTCCAAATGATTTTTCTCCAAAGAGCATAATTCCATGGTCACATAGTGATAACAGAAGTCTACAGAGTCTACGACTGAAAATGATGACCGTGATAAGGATGCTTAACATCATGCTGAAGATGGTAACACAGAGGGATGGAGCCCCATCATAAATTCAATGGAAGGTCACTCTAGAGCTGCCTTTGTGACTTGAGTTTTCAAATCATCCATGAGGTTCCACTTAAACACACAACAGATGCACACAAAGCCTCAGCAATTGGCAAATTATATTATTGTAACTAGCAAACCAAAACTGAAAGCCTTGGGCAAAAGTTTTCACGAAGTGCATTGGGGGAAATGCCAGCTCAGAAGATGGTAGAGGCTCTGATTAGGGGTCTGCCCACATCTTAAATAAATAAATAGTGCACCCTCCTTACCACCCAGAAGGTTGTTTTTTTCAAATGGAATTATTACTCAGTGGAAAGATAAACACTGAAATTTAAAACAGAAGTTTTCTATGCATTGATATTAACCTATAAGAAATGAACCTACAAAAGAAAGAGGGAGAAGGAGAAACAGCCTCTTGTGGCTGTTTCTCCTCGGTCCTCACCCTCCAATTGCTTTCTGATATTTCCCTTGCTCTTCTCTTTTCCTATATTGTACCCCTTCCATCACAGTGCCTCCTGATAAATTCCCCATTGACCTTCAAATATCCCCTTCTTCCATAGCCTGTGCTAGCTCTACCTAGCCCACATAATAGCTCATCTAAGGAGTTAAGCCACTAGTCCAAGAGTCAGGACCCCAAGCTTCCAAACCAGGCTTTCCCCTTACTTGAGCAAGGAGCTTAACCCATATACTTCATGTGTAAAATTGGAATAATAAAAACTGCCTCATCAGGCTACAGTGAAGGACTAAGAGACAATCTGGATCCAGAGCTTTGTGCAACATATGAGAAAAATAATCCAGAAACAAGTTGCTTGTTATCACTCATCACTTCAAGTATATTTTGTCCACCTTTATATCCCCAGCACCTAACATGGTACCTAGCATGGAATAGGCTTTAAGATTTTTTTTTTCATTTAGCAAATGAGTAAATATGTACCATGCTTCACACTTTTAAAACGTTTTCACATATGTGGTCTCACTGGCTCCTTATTCTAACACTCAGAGAGAGGCAAGGCAAGCCCAGCACTTCTTCCTTAGTAGAAACGCCTTCCTGTCTCCACATGCATCTGCTGGGTTGCCAATCACGGACACCATTCTTCAGAGGACAGGGAAGAGCACGTAACCAGATTGAGCCAAACAAATTATTTTTGGCAATGTTGCACTTTGGAGAAAGAAGCAAGGGACAGAAAACTTATGGGGATATTTTAGTCAATGGTAGAATTCCTGGGGGGAAAAACTGCCAACTCCTGGTACTGAAATTTCAGGAGCTGTCCTTACGCAGCCCTTCCTGCGGTCTGGTTGTTGAGTGCCTTCTTTGAATCTGAGTGACACTGGATCCTTCCAGCAAA
The DNA here is from genome assembly GCA_004027875.1 of Aplodontia rufa. NCBI lineage: Eukaryota > Metazoa > Chordata > Mammalia > Rodentia > Aplodontiidae > Aplodontia > Aplodontia rufa. The sequence continues at coordinate 33,219 of PVKS010006872.1, read as the reverse complement.
CATCCTTCCTTATGAGCCCAAGTCCAAGACCAATTTCTGTTGCTTAGAAGGAAAGAATCCAAATAAATAAAATGAATATCTCTAATTTGCACATAAGAACACGAAAGCACTATATAAAACTAAAGTTATTCAGGTACAGTCCAAAACGTATAGAAGTTAGTAATATATTGTCAAGGCACACATACATTACATAATAAAATAATTTATATAATAAAATTGTAATAAGAAGAAGGAAGATGTAAAAACATAAATTTTGGAGTGTTTATGCTTGAGAATGAGGGAATGAAAAATGATCAGAAAAATTAGATTTTATAAGTCACCAAACACACACACACACACACACATGCATGAGCACACATACACACACAAAAAACTCATCACTGGTACCGTACACACACACACACACACACACACATGCATGAGCACACATACACACACAAAAAACTCATCACTGGTACCATTCTCGTAAGGTAAGGTGTGGGGTAGAAAGGCATAAATTGTATTAATCCCATGTACATGCATTTAAGTCCATGTGTTTTTATGTGTATGTATTACCCATATGGGGTTTTTCATAACAAAATGACTTTTTTCATAAATGAAAAGAATTCTAAGGCCCAAATAGGTTAACTGATCTGTAAAAACAAATTAAGGCAGGGCTGGAGCGGTGGCTCGGCTGTTACGGCGCTTGCCCGACATGTGCGAGTACAGGGGTTCAAACCCCAGCACCACATACACAACTAAGTGTCAGAGCAACAAAAGCCATGTGAAAAACTCAATAAAAATCGATTCTCTCTGTCTGTCTCTCTCTCTTTCTCACTGTCCTTCTCTTAAAAAAAAAAATTAAGTAGTGAATCATAACTAGAACCTAGACTTTGGGCTCTTTTCCAGAGCTCTCTCCATTCAGTCACAACAGAAAATGAGACTTTTTCAAATGAATTTGGGTAAAAAAGGAAAAAACTGTAATTTTAATTATAATCCCAGATGATTTTCTCCTGGTCCCTTTTTGACTTGGGCTCTTCTTCCTGACTTCTTGGCATTCTCTCAAATGTCTAACTCAAAAGCTAAAACTCTCACCTGCAACACAGGAGCCTTGAAAGGGTCTCAGCTCAGACGCATCAGAAGTGTGTCGTGATTGCTGTGCATATTATTGTTAATTATTATTCGATGTTAATTTTAATTATAACATCACATGCAACTAACATCAGCATTAATTGTTCCTAGTGAATCCATCTTTGCTCCCTATGCCAGGCACCCTTTTCTGAAGGTTTGAGAATCATTTAATAATCCATTCTAAAATGTCCTGAATGGACTGCTCAACATGGTTGCAGTGTGAATTAAATTCCCAGTGCATGAACGTTTGGAGACACATTCAAACCACAGCATCCCCCAGGCATGGATCTCCCTCACAACCCTCCAAATGGTAATTAAACACTGTTGAAGGGCAACAGCTTTTGAAAAATCCAATAAAGGAATTATACAGGATGGAAAGTGGGAAAACACATTATTTTTTAATAAAGATAAATTCAGGTAAGGCTGCAGTATCTGTCAAATGGGTGACTTTCCAAAAGTATTTGGGGCCTTTACATCATATTCATATTTGTATTTCAAAAGTGTTTACCTAAAGGTGGAGATAGTAATAGACCCAAACATACCCCAGAGAACTATTTTATTAGAATTGACAGCACCTTCCAATACCCTTATCCAAATATATATCCATTTGGTCCATCACCCCCAACATCGCCTTTACCATGTTCTCCAATAAAGTGTAGATCATTAGGAATTGCCTCTTCTTCAGAGAGAGTTGTAATAGGATCCAACTACAAAATTTACAACAAGATCATAATAAATGATACCACCAGGATGCCATTATGGAAAATAGGAAATTTGAAGAGGATAAATAGCCTCATTCTTTCAATGAATAAACAACAAGGGCATGGGGAGGAGGGGAGCAGAAACTATTAAAGATTAAAAGAGACTTCAAAGCCATATCAACCATATGTAGAATTTGTTCAGTTTCTGATGTGAGAAAACCAACTGTACCTATTTTTATTTGAACACTGACTGACTATTTGATGAAACTAAGGACTCAATGATAATTTTAGGTATATTAAAGGTACTGTATGGATGCTTTTAAAATATAAATAAAACTATCTCAGCATCAATGTCAAATGGACTATCTGTACTTACAGACCAATCTCCTTTACAAAAATGGGATAACATTGCCTAATGGCAACATTTCTCTAAGACTTACGAATTCCTTATGGTTCTCACGTTTCAGATCATTGTTTTCAGCTGTAATATGTCCTGGTATTTGAGGATGTGATCTGTCTCGATTGGGACACTGTGAACAGCTAGGGGCTGACTTACCAATTCCTAGCTTATCTTGTGTTGTAATTCTTTCTAAGCAGTTTTGAGTTACATGATCCAATTGACTGAGAACGAACTGAGCATCACCGTGTGTTCAAGTCTACCTCTGCCTCCAGTTCACTGTAGTCAACTCTCTTAACCTCTGAGCGTGATTTTCTGTATTTCCCATTCTGCATACCTTTTGGGGTTGTTGAAAGGTTCAAATGAGATGATTTATGCAAGAAGGTTTTGTAAACTGCAAAGCATTACCCAAATACAAAGCGTGAGGTATTCCCATTGCTGGGCGGTAGGTCATTGCCCTTCATGGATGGAAAATTGGGTTAGACACTGCATACTTCCGCTCGGACAACACCTAATAAGAATAGGCTTGCTCTCACTCTTGCCAGGCACTTATGTCCTGACGGTTTTTCGAGTGTGACCCATCTCACAGGCTGCTTCCTACCTGCCGCTGCCCTCCGGGGCCCCTTGCCTCCAGAGGCAGTTCTTATCTGTAGCCTGAAATTCTGGATATTGATTCCAGCACAGCCACCTTTGAATGATGATGGTGGAAGGAACTGGGCATTTCTGGGTACCTCTTAGGTAACAAAAGACAGGCTATGGGCCCAAGGCACAGGGCAGGGTACACAGGAAATGAAGGAGCTCCTCTCACAGTCACCTTTGTTCTGGTTGCCCAGGTCATGTTTTCAAAGTGCTTTTATCCAACCAGAGGTCTCCGTGGCAAGTCCGGAAGCAAACACTGGGCACAAATCATGCTGAGAAGCGTTTTTAGCTTTCTCTAACGGTTATTTTTTATACTTACGATGAGAGAATTCTCACAAAGCCAAAGCACGGGAAAATGTTTTCAGAGCCCAAGACATTATTTTTTTCTCTAGGAAAACTGAATGGAAACAAACAAGTGTGGATTCTCTTCTGATGCCTGGGGCAAATATTCTCCTGGTAATTGGGGGAGAGCTCCCTTCACTCCCTGCCAAACACTCTCTCAGAACCTTTGGCTTCAAAGGGTTTTGCCCCTTTCCCACTGGAGCTCATAAATGGCATCTTGTAGGTCTCCAGAGACAATCTGCAAGTCAGAAGGTGCCAAGGAGGCTCACAGAAGGATACAAATCAAAAAACTCTAAATGGAGTAAAAGGAGGAGCTTGTGTGTGTGTGTGTGTGTGTGTGTGTGTGCAAGTGCTATATAATAAGATTATAAAAAGGTAGTGCTGAGGGGCTGGAGTGATGGCTCAATGGTTATGGCTTTTGCCTCCCATACTCAAGGACACAGATTTGAACCCAGCACCGAATATACAACAAAGTGTCAGAGCAACGAAAGCCACACGAAAAACTAAAATAAAAGTTGATTCTTTCTCTCACTGTTCCTCTGTCTTTCAGAAAAGGGAGGTGGGGGGTAGTGCAGGGAATTAGTAAAACCTGCTCTGGTCCTTGAGTAATTTGGTTCTGGAAGCCTTATTTATAGGTTGGCTCCATCATGTGCATGAGAAGGCCAGGGAAGCTCAGAGGCAGAGCCTCCTGCTGACAAGCTGCTCACATGTGGCCTCAGGGCCTGAGAACAGGAGTTCTTTTCTCCAAGGATCCCCTGATAGTACCAGTCCCCCAGCTGTCTGCAGCTGTGTGCATTTGGGCTCCTCACAGCTTTTCAAATAGAAATGGCCTAAGACCGTTTACCAGAAGAGATTGTTTCAATTGCACAGAATACTGAAACATGATTCTAAACGCAGTGGTAGAACTAAATGAATTGCAATATTGAATATAAAGGTGTGCTTGGTCCACTTCATCACACCTGGAAAGTACTCACTCAGTGATTGGCAAATTTTTCATTTCTTCATGCCGTATTGCGGAAGGGTGGAATACTGTCAAAGCATTTTTTCCCAGGGAGCTCTGGACATTTCGTTGGGTATGCTCAGTTATGTTTGCATGGTATATATGTGTGTGGGTTCATGAGTTTGCAGAAGAAACTTCCCAGGGGTTACAAATTCCTCTGCAGTTACACGTGGGCATACATAAAGTATGCTTCTGAGTATGTTCCCAGTATCAACCATATAGATTCTAAATGTGTAGTGGAAGAAAGGGTTTTACAGGGCTTTACCTCACGAAAACAGCTTGAGAGTTGAGTTTCAAGCTTTTATGAGGTAGATTGGACTGGGTTCAAAATAATAACCGAATTAGGAGTAAGTCATGGTGCAAACAATAGTTCACGCTATATTCTATTTTCATTTAAATCAGAGGTTGTTGCTTTCATCTGTTCATACTGACACATAGCTCAGCTATTGACTTCTCCTTGCTTTGAGTCTGAAGTTCTTATTCCCCGGAGGAATCCCCCTGCCTAAAGAAGGGGGGTGGTTGTTGTTTTTAAAAAAAAGAAATGTTTTCAATGCTATAAACTTGTAGCCTGCCTGTTTTTTGAAAGTCAAGTTCACATCGATGTTAGACAGTTTGCTTGGAGCTCAATAATTCTAACAGACAGTGGTGGGCAATTGGAAAAACGCATTTATATTAGGAGTTATGCTTCTTTTTCCCTTTGACCTATTTTCCCTGGGACCTCATGCTATGATTTTTCACCCTTTCTTTCTCTTGTCTTTCCCTTCTCCCTTCTATTCCTTCTTTCCTCCCTCCCTTCTCCCTTTCTTTCTACCTTCTTCTTATTCTCTTTTCCTTTCCTTATTCCCTGAGCACTGACTTTTTGTCTCATGGCACAATTTCCCTTTTGCCAGATTACATAAATATAGGTAGCTTCTTTTCTGTTCCTTTGTGAAACATTTTCTTCCAAACTGTGTTTTCCCTCACATTTACCTCTTCAAAAGTTTTGGGGCTTAGAAAAACCTAGGCAGAGAAGGCAAAGAACGGAGAAAAGGTCTTGTTTGGCAAAGTTAGAGGTCCCTTAACAATGGATCTCACAAAAGCCTTTCCAAATCCAGACTTATTTTCTTGCAGTTGAAGAAAGCAGTGACCTTGCGTTGTTCCATCTTGGCTGCTCTTCTCCCTTCTCGCCGCCCTCTTACCTGCCTTCCTCCATGAGCACAGAAAGGGAGCACAGCGAATTAAAAGAAGAAAGCAGACGCGTGTATAATGTAGCAAAGGAGCTGAACCCCAAGGGAAAGCAATAACACATTTGGAAGTTTTGGGGGGTACAAAACCCAGAAACGGTGTGGTCTGTGCTTTCCCTGTCTTGCAAACTCTTTGTCTTCCTAAGCCGCTGGGCCCCCTGTTCCTGCACAGGCTTCCACCTACATTCCTTTACTGTCCTGTTGGGGAGGGGAGGAAGGGCAGACCCTGGGGATTTTCCGACATCCAACACCACTGTGCACCACAGCTAGGGCTTTAGCCTTTTTTTTTTTTGAAGTTCAACCAAAGTTGGAAATGCCTGAATTTAATACCACTTCCCCTCACCACTCACTCAGCTAAACGTCCTTGGCCTTTCAATAGTCCTAACCTCTTGGCACTATTGAGTCTCGATGTTTTGCTTTCTCTTTTCTTAGATTTTTTTAACCCTCAGCTTCCCCTTTCCTGGCTTATACTAATGTCACTCAAATTCTTTACTGCCTGGGAGGAGATCACTCCCTCCCTCCCTCTCTCTCTTCCTTCCTTCCTCCCTCTCATTCATCATTTTTGCTGTCTTTATTTCATTTTTTCAGGAAGTGGATGGGAAGGCAATTGGAGGAGCCCCTGGAACCTGCCCAGGGATATCATGTCACAAAGATGGAGACAACATGGAGAGGAGGGTTGTGGGGAGGTGGTATAGGTTTAGCTATTCTGCCTAGAGAACAGAATTTTCTCTCTAGTTCCTTTATTTCTGTCTTTATTGAAGTATCTTCAGAAAATTAAAATGGAATCCTTGTCCCTAGGACTGTCCCCATCTTTGGCAAAGAACACAAATCTCCATTGCCTGAAGCAGCAGAAAGGGCTTATTGTCCCGTTGTCCCCTTGTGCCCTTGTGAATGCCCCTCTGGAGACCTTCTCCTGACTGTGTCTGCTATGACCAAGTTCCTTAGCTGACTGCCAGCTAGGACTAGCGTCCATTTTTTAAAGTTTAGATGCTTTTCATAGCTTTGCCTCTATTTTTTTAATCATCCTGGGTTTTTCTCTCCCACAGAAGTCAGTGGAGTTGCTGAAGTTCACAATTTTAGTGAAGATCTGTGCAGCAGAAAACACTTGCACAAGCAGCCCAATTGCATGCACATGTGCGTGTGCACACACATAGAGGTTGATTATTATAAATGCACTGGCAAGACTTATTTTACATATGTCAATGTTTTTCACAAAACTGAGCAGTTGTAAAATCATAGAATCAATCTGTTAGTTTCCCGAGATTTTTTCCTTTGTTTTTGGTTTGGTTATTTTGAGTGAGAAATTCCACACTGATCTTTCTGGATCGCCATGGCTCCTCCATAAGAAGGTATTTCATGGAGTTTGTCTGCATCTAGCTTGGCACATTCCAGCCCTTCTGGAATGTCATATCATAGTGCTATGACTGTACCTGTTAAGCACTTGCTGTATATCAAGTATTGTGCTAAGGTTTTGACACACAGTATCTTATTGAATCTTCCCAATAATTCTATAAAGTTAATACTATGCAAACTAATTTTACAGATGAGGAAACTGAGGTCCAGATAGGTTATGACACTATCCGAATATCAATGATTAAGAAAACATCCTTTTCCTACCCTCTGTCCACCACAGGGCACATATCATCAGCTGTGCCCGCAGTGGACAGTAGATTAATATGAGGAAACATCCACTTCTCAAGAGGAAAAATTTAAAAGACTAACAGACATTCAAGGTAATTTGCATTGCAATAACTTCCAAATCTACTCTCTATAGAGCTCCATAAACCACCCAAGCCAAGACACAGATGCAGATTCTTCAAGAAGCCTACAGTGAATTTTGTCACCCATTTCAGATCTCAGAGCCACAGTTGAAGACTACAGACCCACAGCTATGAAAATATATATTCACCATCATCTGTCAGCTAAAGACATTGACTTTCTTGTGATTCAAATCATGAGCCTCTCCACTCTGTGAGAAAGAAGGTGCATGGCTGGGTGTGATACCTTGGCGGGACCCATCAAGTTGAGCACATGCTGGGTGTCATTTTGCACAAAGTCACAGAACACTAGTCCCATGCCAGGTTATGTCTAGAAACCCAGATTTTGCTAACACTAAGTTTATCTGTGTCCTTGAAGTTGGTCTCCTCCATCTTCCATTTCATTGCTCAGAACAACAGGACCAAAGAAAACACAGTGCTTCAGAGTTGAGTGGTGATCTTGCTGTTGTGCTCTCCTTTGTACCAGTTTACTGGAAGTTGTTAGGGTTCTCCTGAACAGAAGCTCAGATTTCTGTCTTTGGCTCCATTCCTAACTCTGGTTCAGAAGCAGAATACATCTATTTCAATCTATTGACAGTGTACCAACTACCCAAGCTGAATGCTGAGAACCAGAAAAGGCAGAGAAAAGAGGAAAAGCCTCTCTGAGAACATTCAATTATTCCAAGGAGAATTCTTCTAAGAAAAGAATCATTTCAAACCATGCTTATTACTGGAGCAAGAGCTAGAAGAGATAGAAAAAAAGAGCAGATAAAGTGGTGGTCCTAATACACGAGAGGTGTGGGACAAGAGGCACCACCATAAGAAGGCACAGGACACAAAACGAATTTTTAAATAATTAGTTAGCATATTGCTAACTATATGCATATGTTGTCTTTTTGACTACACAAAAAGAAATTGGATCGTGAGCTAAAGTATAAAGCCAGCAAGTTGGATGGACCAAGCAGATAACTTCATCACCTTGGTTTACCTTTCTGGGCATCTGAGGTTGAACAACCCATATTAATTTTGATCAGGGAAGAAAACACAACACTGTCCATGAAGAGTTAAGACTATCATACCACTGCTGCCCTCCAGAGCATTCTCCTAATAAGGTCACAGTGTTATAATGTTGCATTCTCTGACTTCACCTACCTATGCTCCAAGGCTTTTCCTTCATATTCAAGAGGAATCTCTTTGCATCTTGCATCTGTCAAACATCTGGGATGCAAAATGACCCATACCTACTTGATGACTTGGATCTTTTCCATCCCTTTTCAGAAGCACTAGGACAGCCCCTATCCATCTTTCTGATCTGTTTCTCACTCAATCAATGGACAGAGATAGCTAAAGCAAGTCTCAAAATGGAATCTCAAAGAAGAAGTCCATACAAATGAAGAAAGAAATTGAAACATCCACTCTGGTGAAAATCTAGAAAAAAATGAAATAAAGAGAAACCAAAAACTCCAAAATAGAGAAGTGGAAGACAGAATAAAAGTTCCTACTCCAACAATGATAGTTGATTTTATTTCACTTAAGCACAAAGGCAGCTTTTTAAAAGATCAGAACTGGAACATGAAGAATACTGGTTGGGAGCTCAGGCTTTAGAGTCAAGCAGAAATTATTTTGATGTCCAAGTCTGCTGGTTGCTGAGCCATAGGTTCCTGTTTGAGTTTGTGAAATGGGGGTAACCATATCCACCACACAGGATTATGATTGAGGCTTCAATGAGATCATGACATTAACACTGTCTAGTCCCTGCTCCGTGCCAGGCATTGCTGATTGGAGTAGCGTCCTCTATCATTTTATTTTTTTAGAGTCTGAAATGCAGTACTTAGCTCTCTGAACACCAGAAAAAAAAAATTTCTAGGAAAGCTGAGAAATGACCCAGCAAGGAGATGGGTTTCTTTTCTCTGAGGATGTGTCTGGCTCACAAGAGTTCTTGGTTTCACACCATCTTCTCATGAGACTGACCCAAGAGCTCTAAACTGCAGTATAGAATTATAGATTATCCCCACCCTCCCATTTTATAAACAAGCCAACTGAAAATCTGATTTTATCTGTATTTTATTACAGAAGCTTTGTAAATTAGTGATAAGTGACGCCTGAACTAAAGTCTCTTGATGTCCAGGTAATAGCGACTCCTAAATCTAGATTCTCCAGATTTCAAGAGTCCTTCTCCATTGTCTGCATAAGTGCAGTCCTATTGGCTAAATAAGTGATTTAATTATTGATTTGGAAAATATGGTTACGATGATGATTCATCACCTGGAAGACAGCTACTGAGCATTCTCTGCTTCTAATGGCCTGGGGTGGAGTGGTGGAGGCGGCTTAAATCATAACATCCCTGATTACCTAGCACAATCCTCTCTCTCCTCTTCCATGGTGCTGAGGTTTGAGGACCTGTTTGCTAAAGCTGAGACCCAAAAGCTCACACACAATTAGGTTGTTAAAATACTCCAGAGGGGACCTGAAACACTGCAACCAGGGACCTTCTTCCGCTCCCCCCAAAATATCCTTTGCCTTTAAGGGCTCTTTTAAAAGCAGGCGAGTTTTCTCTGATCCTCCTTAATAAAGTGCCCCGGCAGCAGGAGCAGCCGTGCTCCCCTTCCTTATTTGAGATCTGTGCAGTCTCATTAAATTTGATGTGTCACAGAGGGCCCGGCTGTGTGAAAGGCAGGCGGAGGGGGCAGCACTGGAGGCTGCGGCTTGGCGAGGACGCGTAATTCATTACGGCTTTTCAAAATGGACGCCCCTCCGGCTTCCTGCTCCATTGATTTTTCCCCCTTTGCAAGAAACAAGTGAAGGGCCAGCTCGGCCTGCAGATTTAACCCTTATTAACAGCTGTTTAAATTAGAGATGCGGTTTGATGGAGAGACAGGAGCCTTCTTATATCGCCACTCAAAGGAGACCGAAAAGAGACGATTAAAGATGAAGGCGCGCAAGCGTCTGCTGCTAGGCTGCCGAGAAGGCTTCTACCCCATCTGAGGAGGGGCCAGCGCTGCTATTCAGTAGTTTATCCAAATAAAGTGCTCCTACTTGGCCCTGATTAAATATTCATGACCTAACGTTCCCCCCTGCCCGGAGGAAGGAGCTGCGCGGTGCGGAGCGAGGCGTGCACAATAGCAGACGCCCCGGTGTGGACTCCGAGGTTGCGCACTGCGTCCTCCTCCCAGAGACGGCAGAGAGGGGCTGGGGTCACCTGCCTGGCCGGGTGTCGGTGGACCTCCGGGTGAACTCCCGGGTGGCACTGGTGTTCCTGAATGCAAGCACCTGTTGGGCGAATCGAGCCTGCAGAGAGAGGACACACCCTGCAATTGCCAGCTTGGCCTCTGTCTGTGAGACCCTTGCATGCTTGGCCTCCAAATCAATGAGCAAAATAACAAGAGCAGCGCCGGGTAAAGGGTGGTGCACGCCTTCAGGAAGGAGCCTGCTCCTTCCAGCCGCGGTTCCTGCAACCTCCTAACACCTAATTCCCCAGGCTTCTGCCCCTACAGATGATAGAGGTGGTGGTCCTCTACATTCCTTGAACTTGGGGCCTCGCACTGGGCGTTGCACACAGGAGAAAATTTAACTTTCCTTTGGGAAAATGCACCAGGCAAAAGTTCCTGCAGAGAAGGACTGCAATGCTGAAGATGTGCCTCCTTCAAACATTACCCCTGGTTTGTTCAGATTTGGGCTCCCCCAACTTCCACTACCAACCCCCACCTTCCATCAAAACATAAAATTATCCCCAGAATCAAGGTTATATCCTTTGAAAAATGCACGCACATGTACTGCTGTAAGAAGGCAATTCCCTCATGCCCATAACTCTATAAATTTATTTTCCTGACCTGCAGTATCTAACTCAAGGAATCTAAAAAAGAAACATTCTCTGACAGAAACAAAATAAGAGAGTTCTGAGTAAATCATACGCTGACAGCAGTGGCATTTACATATTAAGTGAAAGAGGATGTCAGCTCACTGGCTTTTTTTTAATTTTCAATTGAAGTAAGTACATAGGTTTTTTTGTTTTTTTTTTTTTCTTCTGGAGTCTAAATGTTATTGTAGCAATTCATGGTTGCAAGTACCTTAGTACACCTTCCACAAGGAGTTTTTACTCTGTAAGAAGTAATTCCTCTCCCCTCTAGAGTCCCCAAATAGGAAAGAAATACATGGAAGCACGCCTCAGTCTTTTCCTACCTCCTCCATTCATTTTGATAGGTTTTACTCAAGCTTCTCTGGAAGACTCATTATACAGTTTATTATAAACAGGATTTTCTTCAAACTGTTTTGAAATGAGGTTTTAAAGAATTGGTACTGTCAAAGAAAGTTATTGCCAGTTTGCATTCACCAAGAAGTGCAAACACTGGAAATGAAGGTCTTCTATTTCTCTCTCTCTCTCTCTTTTACTAATGACACCACAGGGAAGTGCATAGAGATGAAATACTGGGGAAATAAAGTATAAATTTTCACGTACATCCCGTCCAGGGGCAGATGAAGGGAGGTGTGTACCGTAACAACTGCCAAGAACTTTCAGGTTCAGAACAAGTGTCCAAGCACTATGGAGACTTGGCAAAAACTTTATCCTCTTAATTTCAAACTTCCACATATGTACAGAGAAATGTAATCCCTGTTTTTCTGAGAAGCTTTCCCTTTCTAGAACATTTAAGTCCTGCTACGGGAGCACATAGAGCATGAAGGAGCTACTTATATGGAGGAAACTTTCCTCCCAAACAAAGAAATTACCCCTTCCTCCAGTGAGAGGCAGTGTGTGAAGAGGGGGGTTCTTGCTTCAGGAGGAGGTGGCGTACCTCTCCACACAGTGAGACAGTCAGGGAGTGGTGAAGGTAAAGGCAGGGGCTGGGGAAGAAAGAGAAATGGCTTACAGATATTACTGAGTACTTCATGTGCCCCAGGATGTGCTGAAAACTTTATATATGCTGTCTCATTCCATCTTTGTGATAATCCTCTGAGATCAATTATTTCCCCACTCCTTTTATTCTCTTTTTCATTTATAGATGGGTTGGGGAACCTCTTTAAGGCCTAAGGGACTAAACTGGGGCTAGGGTCACAATCTGTATAGTTTTAAAGCCACTTTCTTTCTACTGTACAATAATGTCTCTAGTCTCAAGGGTCTATGGAAACCATAGAGCCAAACACTACCAAAGTCACAAAAAGAGTGGAAATAAGAATCTTGATTCTTAACTCTGTCATCTTGTACTGTAGCAGAGCGGCAAATGTTGTGTCCACTCGAAAATGATTTTCCTACCCAACAGATTTTTTAAGTGTGTCTTGCATTTGCTTGTTACAGTGTCTAATACAATGCACATAAAATCAGATACACACCATACTATGCAATAATGATAATAAAGGGGATCTTCTATATGGATCAATTATTTCAACAAATATTTACTTATTCTTCTTATACTACAGAACCTTTAGATTAACAAAAGAAATCCATCAGGCACAGCTTTAGCCTGGCCTCTTGTCCTGCCCATAACCCCCTTTGTCTACCTTATACTTAATCACCCTATGATTGTCAGAAGCTAAGATGACATTGTTAAAGCAAAACAGATCTAGATAGGCATCCATGGAACAAGACAGAGGAGAGGTTCCAACTCCCACAGTGAAGGTGGAGTGCCTAGTCTGCAGTGCCTTCTCATGACTAACCTGATACCCATTCCTCCAGCCTAAGCACAGACCTGCTGACCTCAACATCTTCCCCCTACTTTCCTAGTCACTCAGTCCCACTTGCATCTGAACCAGTTTTCCATCTACCCTTCATATTCTACATCACCTTCTCTACTAGCCCCTTCTGTAGCATGCTGTGAAATCCTGTTCTGTTTAATGGATAAAAACACGTACAGCCACAAACCCTTAAACATGCATTCTTGCCACCTGTCATCTAAACAGAAACATGGCCTTACCTTAATTAAACAACAGTTCTCAAAACCCTTTCCAAAAAAAAAGAAAATCCATTGTGCTTTGCATGCTCTGAAGATAGCATGGTCTGAGCCCTTCTTTGAAATTCTACTTCCTCACTCCTTGATGTAATCTTTTGACCCTTGGTCCTTTGAGCACCTGCTCACCTTATTCTCCATCAACATATTAAGCTTGTACTGATGATTGATGACCTTGGCCTCTCAGGACCTCAACCAATTCAGCATCAGAGACCTTCATCACCTATTTCTCATAACAAAGTCAGTGGCTGTCAAAGCATGGCCCTGGGAACAGTAGCATCAGCATCATCTGGAAACTTGTTAGAAATGTGAATTCTCAGGCTCCACCCTGGATCCGTTCGATCTAAAACCTAGGAGAGTGGAGCAGCAGTCTCTGCTTTAACAGGCTCTCCAGGTGAGGCATCAGCACTGGAATCTTAGAACCCCCAGTACTAAGTGTGGACACACAGTGGATCATGTGTGTCATCATCAGTGGGAGCTTTTCCACTCCAAAATCACTCGGCTTCATTTCCTTCCAATCACTTATTTCTAGTCTCTCAAATTCACTAATCTAATGTTTTCCATGATCTCAGGGTCAGAGTTTCTTCCAGCCTCACCTTCACCCAGTCTGGGCCCACATCAGCCATTTCCGTGATGCGTGTAAGCATGCACTTATCACTTAGCTGGTTCTCCCTAACACAGACTTTTGGTAAAAAGCTATGAGACTGAGATAAAAGCTATTTGCTTTCTCTGGGCCCTTGCTGCTGGTTTGTACCCATATTATCTGTTTCTTCTGAAGTTGCCAATACTTCTAACATATTCATCCACTTTCTTCAACACTGATATTTCTACTTAATCTTCCACACTTTGGGCAGACAATTTTGACTCTGCAAAAAAGACAAAGTCACCCAACCAAGTTCCCTCAATTTCCATCTACTGATCTCCAAACCCTCTCTACAGCTGCTCTGCCTGACACAGAGAGAGAGGTGAACCTCTTGTATGTGCAGATTCCCCTCCCTTGACTCCACTAACCTTGCACCTCAGGAATGCCAGTGGAATGCAGGGTCTCTGAGAAGTTCAAGACCATGTATTGCCAGAGAGTGAAGGTGGATGAATGACAACAGTGTCGGAGGTAAGAAATAGACCCCAGAGGAGACCAAAGAAAAGCTGTTTTGTTGTGGCTGTTTGTAGATAACTGGCTTCAGCAGAGAAGTGAGAAGAGCAGATATATTTTAGGAGGTTAGGAAAACAGTAGTAAGGATGTAAGGAAGGTGTGCCTCCTCCTCTAGTAAAATTAATTTAGCCGTGCAGTAAAAGATGAGAGAATGGGGCTAGAATGGTGGCTCAGCAGCTGGAGCACTTGCCTGGCATAAGCAAGGATGCAGGTTCAAACCCCAGTACCACGTACACAATGAAGTGTTGGAACAGCAAAAGCCACATGAAAATCTAAACAAAATTGATTCCTTCTCTCTCTCTCTCTCTCTCTCTCTCTTTCTCTCTCCATCCCTCCCACCCTCTCTCACTGTCCCTCTCCCTTTGAAAAAAAATAGATAAGAGAAGAATTGTAGCTAAAGAGATTGCAAACTCAGTGGGTGGACTCCTCTCTGCCATTGGTGAAGACTGTGTTTGTTCTATGCAAAGGAAAAACATCTAGTAGAGAGCAACAGAAAGAAGAAGAAAAGAATTGTAATGGATAGGAAAGCATGTAACAAAAATCGAAGGAGCCTATTCAACAAGACTCTTACTTGTAAGTAACTAATGGTACACTTATGGAAATATATTGCCTAGCACAGCCAGCAACAGTAGGAATGGAGATGAAGATGGTCTCCCCAAAAACATGATGCTCCCGGCACCGCTGGCTTGTGGACAAGCATAGGATGGACCCACTACATTGACTGCTCCTGCCATACATCCTCCAATCCAAAGAGAAAAGGTTTCTCCCCAGCCTCAGTTAGATGCCATGAAGACTCTGAATGGCCCTGTTTTGTGCCAGGCCTAAGGCTGTGGAGAGAGGGAGAAGACAGAGTCTTATGACTGATAGTCCACATTAGAAACACAGGATGGATGAGCAGCTCTTCTTCAGTCTCCCTCAAAAGGTGTGGTACATTGACCCCCAAGTTAGGAAGAAATGATGTATAGGGACACAGAAACAATCAATGTCAATGGGAAGTAGTTAGCCTTGAATAGGAACAAAGGCACCTCTCTCACACTGGAATGTGGGTGGGCATGTATATAAGCATATGTGTGTGTGTGTGTGTGAATGTCTGTATGTTTAGATACGCATACATGCACTCCTTCCTACGTATGGGTATATAGTTACTGAAGTGTGTCACAAGTACTCTGGAAGCAGATGCTGAGATTGTCTGGAATACAACCTGTTCATCTGCACATGTGAAAAGAAGAGAAAAGAAGTTGTATTTGGCAGTGGAAGAAGTAAAATTTCAATGCAACCTGATTGCATAAAGCCAGTGGAGAGTTCTGGAACAAGTGTCACTGGCAAGTGTTATCTTACGTCACATAAAAATGGCTGGGCCTGAGTGGCCAGGCCTTGGTGCTCCTGCCTCCCTAATCGCTGGATGTGGGCTGCCCATGCAAGATGCTGGGAGAAAGCACTTTGCAATGGAGGCAGAGGCTGATGGTGCTGCCGGTAGAGGTGCCCTGCCATCTGCATCCCTCACAACTATGTAGCAAGCCCTACTTTGAAGAGGGAACCAGAGGTAGGTGCCTCTGTGCGTCCACAGTGCCAGAGTGGAGGAAAAGTTACGTCGAATGCCCTCACCTGGACCATGCTGCAGTGTGCTTGCTTTTATTGTGTCTGTGCCCACCTGGAAGCAGCAAAACTAAGCAGAGGTATTTGGGCTCAGATTAGGCTCCAACAAGGTCCATGGGTCCATGGAAGGGAAATTCCCAATGCCAGTATGAGCGCATATAACAAATCTTAAATGGCAACAAATTCTTTCATATACCTCTCATCAAAAGGTGGAGGCTGGATCTCCTTCCTCCAATAGATTGTCGTCTGATTTTTTGGTCTCTAGTTTACATGAAAAGAAGCACTACGCTATTTCTAGGCATATCTTCAAGAGAACTTCCTCTCTAGGATACCAGGCAATCACATAAGCCCAACTTCACTGCTGGAGAGATCACACAGAGAAGCTCCATGACTACTCGGAAGTGGAGAAGAACCCACCTCAGCCCGGTCTTCCAGCCATCTTCAAGTCGCCAGGCATGTGAGTGAGGACTACCAGCTAATTACCGTCAAGTGAGACCCAGGTGACGCCAATCAGCCAAGCCCTGCTGAATATTGACAAAATTGTGTGATACAGTAAAAATCCTTGTTTGAAGTCCCTAGTTTTTCAGGTAGCAACATAACAGAAGTGTAGGCAATCGCAGAGCCAAGGAAAGATGTGGTGAGGGCTGAATCAGTTAGGATTGAAGGGTCACAATGCAAGGACACCCCAGAGAGGGTGAGGATGGGCAGAGATTAATAAACGAGAAGTCGGTGGGCAGATAGAAAGCACATACTTGCGACGGGTCTTATCTGATTTCTGCTGAAATGGACACCACAGGATTCCAGACTCCTTGTGAAGTAACAAATGAGACAATCTGCTGACACTAGAAGGTGAGAGAAAAAAAAACTGCTTGGAGATGGAAAAGTAGAGTGTAAATGCCAAGAAAAACGAGCAACATGAATAACAGGGTTGCCCCAATGAGCCGGTGAAAGTCAAGAGGCCAGGATGAGTGACAGTCAACTCATCATCATTTTGAGATCCTGTCGAATGATTCTGTGCTACTGAGCCTCAGAACTGGGATTAGCCCAGCTACGGTGAACACGAATGAGATGCACTCATGAAGATGAGCGTGTGCAGACCCTGGCCAGGGCCATGGGTGCAGTAACACTGGCAGATGAAAGTGTAGAGAGCCTTGCGAGATAGGTAAAAAAAAAAAAACTGCATCCAATTCACTCCACGAATCTAACTGAGCATCTAATATGTACCAGGTGTAACTCAAAGCAACTCAGGCTCTACCTGAGAGTGAACAAGAATGAGAGGAGAATATGAGATCACTTAAGAGAAATTGAAACCAATGGACAACACACTCCTCTCCATCACCCGAAGTACTGATCCATGTTTCCATTTCCGTTCAGACTGAAAGTTTCCTGTTCCCTAATGACTTAAACTCATTGTAAAAGGAGCACCTGTAAAGATCCTGCTGGGTTCCAAGCATAGACTGTACTCTGAAATATATTCAGAAAGATTTTAAATATCTTATAAACGGTCTGGACTCCATATAGTCCATACCGTATAGCAAAACTGGCCTCTGACCACTGCTAGAATAAAGGGTAGCCTTTATGTGCTTCTGTATAATGATCTGTGATCCTGACTGCTCCTGAGCACTTGCTGGTTCCACTCATTCGATAAACTGAATACCTTACTATGTGCCAGGTGTTGGGCTGGACCTGACAAATAGTGGCATTAACAGATGCTGCTCATCTTCAAGAAAACCTTGGTTAATATGAGAGACAGACCTGTAATTAGTTAACCATAATACATGTGTCAGGAACTTGAATATGTACGGTTCATAGTAGAAGTATTTATTATAAATATATGTGTGATGTTTCTTACCCTAAGGACTTAAAACTCCGCTGTAAATGTAGCTATTAGCTTGACCTTTGCAGTCTGCAACTTGACACATAGGCAGAACTTAGGTTTGGTTTTATTTATCTACATGAAGATGAAGACATAAAGTTTGTTCTCTGGTTTGTTCTAAATTTGACAAAAGAGGGCTGGAGCGGTGGCTCAGCGATTACGGCGCTTGCCCAGCATTCGCAAGTATGCGGGTTCAAACCCCAGCACCACGTACACAACTAAGTGTCAGAGCAACGAAAGCCATGTGAAAAACTCAATAAAAATTGTTTCTCTCTCTCTCCCTCTCTCTCTCTTTCTCTCTCTCGCTGTCCTTCTTAAATAAATAAATAAATAAATTTGCCAAAAGAGAAAAACAAAACCCAAAACCAGTACAGTACCTACTGGTAAATTGTAGGGACTGTATTTTGTTTGCAGGGTGATTCAGTGTCCCACAAGTGAAGCTGAATGGCTCTTCAGGAACACAATGTCTTAACGTAAGTTTTGAGCGGAGAGGTTTTTGTCATTAATGAATGGCGAAGAATGCCACACTACTTTTTTCCTTTAATTTTAGATTTGATTTAAAGAAAAAGTCACTGGGACAATAAATAGACAGCCCAGTGAATTTTGTTTTACCTTTCTTTAACTGGAGAAGGAAAAGAAGTAAGGCTGGAAAACCAAGTTGGCAGGCAAAGTGAGAGATCTGGGAGGCCTGCAAGCTGCTCCGGTGCCTGAATGCACTAGGCAAGGCCAGCAGTGCCGCCTACCTGCTCTTCCCGGATGGCTCTCCTTGTTCCTTCTCTTGGTCTTTGGCAGGGGTGTCTCCATATTGGGGGTTCCCTTGGTTCTTGGGGTTTTGCCCCTTAGCTGAACTGCAAGGAAAAATTTTGGGAGTGAGCAATTTTGACTTTTCCTACTGTTTTTGGGTAACCTCTCACCTGAGGCCACATTTTATGGCTTTGAATTTTTTAAAAAACTAAAATGATTCCTGGTTCATGGTAGGTGTTTAATAAGTGTTAAATAAATATATATATATACATAGAACAAAAGCATATATGTTTGTTCATATATATACACATATATACATACATATATATGTGTTACACACACACACACACACACACACACACACATATATATATACATATATTCTCCTTTACTCCTCACGAGAATTCTACAAAGTAGATGTCACTTTCCCCGAGCTCTATGACTCAACCTGCCCAGAGATACATGTGTTACAAATGATTAGGCTATGATAGATTTTGAAAGTCCATGCTATATTCTCAAGTCCATGAAGCCTTACAGAGTTACTACATTTATTTGTATGTCTGTCTGTCTCTTAGGTGGGGTTGTACTCTGTAAGATTAAGAATCTTGCTGGACTCATCAATATTTCCTCCTCCTGTGTTTAACATACATTAGGTATGCATTTCATAACCAAAATGAAGTGCATATTTAACAAGCATATGTTCTCTAGAAGTATGTAATAGACATTAAGCAATTATTTACTTTAAAAGAAAGAACAATGAGGGAATGCACAAATGAATGGAAGAGAGAATGTGTCAATGTGTGTATAAACATTGTGTTAATGAAAGTCAGATGAGCTCTTGTCGCGGGCATTTGTATTTGCTTTTCTTCTATCTGGAATGGTTTTTCCAAGAATCAATGCATGGCATGCTTTCTCAGCACTCTCTGCTTGGATTTCTCTTCTTTAGTGTGTTCTTTATTGGTGTTCTTTATCATAAACAGTAACAACCCTGCTGTACGTCACCACCTCTGTATCCTTGCTCAGCACTTACCCCCACCTCACATGTGTGTGTGTGTTGTGTCTCACACATGTATGCATATTTTTTCATTTATTTTTCCTGTATGTCCCCCCTGCTAAAACATATGCCATCAACTCCACGAGAACAGGACCTTTGTATCACTTCCTGCTATGCCCGAAGCTCATGGGTGCTCAACTAATGTCGAATGAATGAACTTGGCTCTCAAACCTTGTTGCGAAAATCAGATTCCTTCCTACATTTTACCTTGTTGTGCCTGAGGAATGAAATAATTTCACCAATATTTCAGTGGTGCTGTGTTTCAGAAGTGTGATTCTGGGGGGTGGGGGAAGCTAGGAGATTGCTTTTTCATTCTCTTTTCTTTTCCCTCATGTCTTTGTGTGCATGCACACACGCCATGGGGTTTGGTTAGGATGATGTGTTACTACTTTTCCTGTCTGCAGGAGCTGGAGAGAAAACCCAGCTGTGTGCATTCCTTCCTCCATCAACTCAAAAGGTCAAAAAGTGAGCTTTCTACCTACAGAAGGAAGTATTGTGGCTGGGCCTCAGCTCTCCTTTCCTCCTCTTCCACACTTGTTTTTTCTAGTGGTTTGGATGTTAAGTAAAATATCGTTACAGCCCTTAGGATATTGGAAGAGGGAAAGGGAGAAGCCTTGAACACCAATATTTACTTCATGTCAGGACAAAAAAAGGTGTAATCAGCTCCATTCAGGATTTCTGTGTCTCTGTTACAGACAGCTCACAAACACTTAAAAGTACCCACGACCTGATTCAGCCTTTTTGTTTTGTTTTAGATAATTAGTTGGAGAAAGTACTCCGTGCAAGATAGCATTGAAGCACAAGACTATAATAATATTCATTGCAATAGAATTTTACCTTTATGATAATATTATCTAAACTGGCACCCAATCTCATTTCCCAATTCTCCATGTCTCTAATTACTTGGAGAAACATCCTAACATTGTGATATTTAAGTGTAGACCCTATGTGACTAGGATGTTAATAGACTTTGCAGAACTTTTGGATTTAAAATAAACTGTAAGTTGAAGCTCACAGCCAAAGCTGAAATAGTAATAATAATTTGCATGACTTCATATTTCACATTTTATCATCTCTACCTTCTGCATTAAGAATAAGTAAGACGTTCATTTTCTCCAAATGATACATGGTAAGACTTAAGACTCCAAGAAGATCAATAGTGCATTATGACCATATGGCTACAGACAGTACAGCCAAAACTAAAGCCTAGATCCTTGGGCTCCTAAGACCTTTTCTATTTGCTGCAAATAGCCCAGAAATTTTGAGACTGCATAGCCTGCCGGCCTTCCTCTTTGGGGGAGTTCTAAATCTCTGAGCCAGTAACAAGTCCCTGCTGGTTCACATCATGAAAAGTAAGGATCTTTGGAGGTAATTTCATGATGAGAGAAAACATGGAATTTGTGCCCCTAAATCCAACTCAGTGACTATCAGGAAAAAGTCCTGAATCCTAGACTAAACAAAGGAAAGCAGTTGTTGTTGAATGAGCCTGATTTCTGGTCTGACCAAGCATTCACTCTGAAACCCTGATGGATTCAGCAATAAATCATTGCTTCACTTCTTAAATTCCTCTTTTGCAATGAGAAGAATTTTTTAACTTTATGATTGATAGTACCCTGAATATATCCACATAGGTGCATTCCTTTCTCCCTCTTCTCCTCTCTTTCCCCTTTTCAAATCCTGCCTCCCGCTTTTTTCCATGTCACTTCCCTCTCTCTTTATCATAGGCTTTGAGATCCTCAACTTTGATCAGGGTATTACTTTCCTATTGCTCTTTCAAAAATCATCACAAATTTGCATCTTAAAACAACACAAATCTATTATCATACAGTTTCTATAGGTCTGAGGTCTGGAACAGCATGGCTTGATGCTCTACTCAGGGTCTCACTGGACTAAAGTCAAGGTGCTAGCTGGGGCCACAGTTCTCACTTGGGTCCACTTCCAAGCACATTGGTTGTTGCCAGATTTATATCCTTAAGGCTGTAAGATGAAAGATGCTCGATTTCCTGCTATTTATTGGCCAGGAACTACTCTCAATGCCCAGAGGCTGCCCACAGTTCCTTGCCATGGCAATCCAGTGGGAATTTTCACCATCAGTGTTTATTTCTCCTACCTGGAGAGTGCCTCCCTGACTTCCTTCTCTACAACCAGCAGGAGGAAACTCTCCTTTTAAAAGGTTAACATGATTAAGTCAAGCCCACTTGGATAATCTGCCCTGTTTAGATCAACTGTGCCATGTTACATAAGCTCATCACTGGGGTAAAACCCATCACATTCATAGTCCCAGAGATCATGCAGGACATGAGTACAGTGGCGTGGGAAATATTGGGCGCCATCCTAGAATTCTGCCTGCTATTCTTAGCAGTATTCCATTCACACAGGATGCAGGGTGGACAACAAGAACGAAACAAAACTCTTTTTCCTTTCCAGACATGACTCTGCCCTCCTCCTTGACACACCCTTCACTTGTTCTCAGATGCCTGTCTCCTGGATCTTTTCTAACTCTCTGGCCACTTTTTCATTAGCCATTGTGTTGATTCCTTCTTGTCACCCAACACTAAAAGCTGGTTCTTCGGGACACTCATATGACTCTTCTCTCTGTTTATATCTGCAATAGCATTTTACTCAACCATAAAGAAGAATGAAATTGTGGCATTTGCTGGTCAATGAATGGAACTGGAGAACATGATGCTCAGTGAAATTAGCCAGAACCAGAAAGTCAAGGGGCCAATGTTTTCTCTAATATTCAAAAGCTACAGCAAAATACTGGGAAAGGAAGGAGCATGAATCTCATGAAAATAGGAGATCAGTGGAATAGAAAAGGAAGATGGAGGGGGAAGAAGGAGGCATGAAAAAAGGGAGGAACATAAAACTGACCAAACTATCTTTTGTATATATATGAATATGCCATGTGAATTCCACCATGAAGTATATATATAAAGCACTAATTTTAAAAAAATTATAAGTATTCCTTAGAGATCTCATCCTACCCTAAACTTTGAAACCATCTATTAACAGATGGCTCCCTAAATTATCTCTATAGCTCAAACCTCCCCAATGAATTCTTGGTTCACATACCCAACTTCTTCCCCAATATCTCCACTTGCTCTTCCGTAAGAATATCAAACTTAACATTCTAAAAATATACTTGATTCCGAAGTTTTCCCAAAACATTCCTCTCCAAGTTCTCCCCATCTGAGAAAATGGCGACTCCTCCATTCTACCAATTTTTCATGCCAAAAATCTTGAAGTCATCTTTAATTCCTCTTTTTCTCACATACTACAGATCCAATCCATCAGCAAAGCCTGTTGGCTCTGCCTTCCAACTCTATGCAGGGGGTTGGGGATGTAGTTCAGTGGTAGAGAGCTTGTCAAGCATATGCAAGGCTTTGGGTTTGATCTCCAGCACCACAAAAAGAAAACACAAAGAAACAAAAACAAACGATGAACAGAACCTATCAATTGCTGGCCTCCACTACAGGAAAGCCACCGTTGTACCTTGCCTGGATTTTTGCAGTGGACACTTAACCACCCTATTTATTTCTGCCTTTATCACCTGCTAGCATTCTAACCTATTCTCTGCACAGCAGCTAGAGTGGCCCTCTCAAGATGAAATACATCATGCACTCCTCTGTTGAAAATGCTCTGATGGTTTTCCAGCTCACCCAGAAAACACTAATCTCTACTTCATGATCTGCTGTCTCTCAGCTCCTGTCTGCTGCCATTCCCGTCTCATTCTGCTCACTCCACCACTCCCCTTTACCATACATCCTCCACAGTGCCTGTTGTACAAACAAAGCGCATGTCTTCCACAGGGCCTTTGCACTTGCTTTTCTGCTGCTTTTCCTTCGGGCATTTACGGGGCTTATTTTCATGTTCCTTTTAGTCTTCATTCAAGTACTTTTCCAGAAAGAATTTCCTTGACAACTTTACATATCAGCGCATCATCCTGAGATTCCATCTCCTTTCCCTGTTTTACTTTTCATCATGGGACTCTCACCTTCTTTCATTACTCATGAAGTAATCCATTGCTTGTGTTTATTTCCCATCACCATATTTAAATGTAAGGTGGATGACTTTGGACTTGATAAGTTCACTTCTGTGTCCCAAAGCCACAATTAGTAGTGTCAGGAGCATAGTAAGCATTCAGTGCACAATCACTGAATGAATGAAAAATGTCCAATCACTTATCCATCAGAGAACATGGATTTTCTTCATATGGCAGTTTCTAGTAGAAAATGCCATGACAGGAAGGAGAAAGCTTAGGATTACCTTGTAACTCTCTTTGGAACATGAGCAAATTCAACTCATGCAACATCAAGGTGAGAACAGAGGCAGTACTGCATGGAAGAAAGACATACAAATGAGCTATCATTTTCTTTCATACCAAAGTCTCTCAGGTGAGTTCAGGACAAGGAGAGCGAGCACTGACGGGAGCCAGAAGATGCTTTGCTTCCTGACCCCCTTCTCCCAGAAGCCAAACTAGATCCCCACTTCCACATCTTTCTTTGTTCCTGTGGCTCTCTTCTTGGCCTGCCCTCACTTCTACTTTTCAAAACTTCTGTCCTTCAAGAATCACCAGAAGCACTGTTTTCATCAACAAATATTTCCTGAAGCTCCCATGCCAGATGTGAGCATCTTTGTCCAGAATCCCCTATAACAAGGTTATCACTGTTTACTTTTTTTAATGTTCTTTAAGCTTTACTATTGTGATAACTTTAGACATCACTACATTGTTCAAAATGAGAGATCCTACATTTACATCCCTCATCACTTTTTTAATAAGAAATTTATTCGTTGAATAATCAAACATGCTGCTAATGAAGTAATGTATATATATATATATATATATATATATATATATAAATTCTGAAAATTAGATTTACCCACTACAGTCCCCCTCCAATTATCCACCCTTATCCCTCCCACTCCCCTCCTTCCCAATACATCTCCTTCCCAATACATCTCTACAAATGCCTTAGGTAGTATGTCACTACACCTTTTCTGGATTTAAAAACATGAGATTTGACCTCCTTTCTCAATGGCCAGGGTCTAGCTCCAGCCTCCACAGATGAGTGATGACATTTGACCCTGGGTTCTCTGGGTTATGCTGACTTTATTCAGCATGATTTCTTCCATTGCCATCCATTTACCTTCAAAGGCTGCAATATCATTGTTTCTAATTGCTGAATAGAACTCCATGGTATGTATGTATCGCTTTTTGGATCCATTCATCCAGTGAGGGGCATCTGGGTTGTTTCCATAATTTAGCTATTGTAGATTGAGCTGCTATGAACATTGATTTCACTGTGTCACTGTAATGTGCTGATTCTAAATCCCCTGGGAAGATACCCAGAAGAGGAATTTGCTGTGTACTTTTTAACCTCTTTTTCCTCCCACATTTTCTAGGCTCCAGAGAATGGTATTATCTTTCTATCCTCCTTAACCTTTAACTCTCTGTCTTACCGAGAGAAGATGTGCATATATTTGTAAGATGGGATTGTGTTGATTCAAATTACCACATTAAATTGGGAGATTAGGCCTTTATCTCCTGGACTGCTTTATGCATTTCCAAAATTAGGACTCAGAATCAGTTGCCTGAAAGTTGACTCAGTAGTTTAAGACTATGGTCACCCATTCAGCTCCCAGCCAACTAAGGATTCTAGAATTTCATCAAATGTAAGAAAGAGGAACTCTAGAATGATCAGGGCAGGGGAGAATCCACTTTTTAAGTAGCCTCAACTCTCAATGAGTTTCCGTTTCATGCTCACTAGCTTTGTTTCAAAAACATTGTATTTTTTAAAATCTTGATGAAAAGCAACTTCTTCTCTATTCAAGTGGAATAACACAATTCACCCTGCGCTGCCCATAGCCCCTGCTATTGCTTCCAGGGGAACATAGCAAATGGCTACTTTCCTCTATAGCCTTTGATTTGTTCTTTCTACATCCTGTAATTTCCATCCACACCGGAGAGCCAAGTGCTGTGTGGGGCTAATTAAACACTATAATTATCCATGAGCTATGGCCCAGAAGTACAGAGAAAATCTAACACATGTCTGATTGTAATATCAGGTAAATACTCAAGATGTGTGACTGGTGAAATGCAAAATATTCTATTCATTTAATATTCTTGATGAATAGTGAATTAGTCTAATCACATTAGCTATTCTATTCATTTATTAGGTGAGAGTGATTAGAAGTGAATAGCTGCAGAAAAACCCTCTCAAGTTGCAAAAATTAGACTTCTATAGTTTTATTATGTTTATTTTTCAACTGAGGGTAATTGTCTGTAGCTTTCACTGAGATGAATTTATACCCCTCCCCTGTCTTTGCCCCTTAAAAAACTGAGTGCTGGTTATAAGCATAGAGAGGGCAGAGAAGACAGTGCAGCTCTGGTACACCAATGATCATATAGATTGTATAAACATGTAAACATATTGCACACAAACATTGCACTTCCAAGGGTATAACCTTACTATTTTTCTTCCTTTTTCTAGAGGCATAATTTACATACAATAAAATACATAAATCTTCAGTGTACAGCTCAATGACTTTTGACTGATACAGATGCCTGTGTAAGCACAACAGAGTTCAAGATACACAATGTTTCCTAGAAAGTCCCTTTGGGCACTTTTACAATCAGTACCCACCCCTTTCCAGGGGATCAACACTATTCTGACTTCCATCACTATACAGTG
Organism: Aplodontia rufa; assembly: GCA_004027875.1. Taxonomy (NCBI): domain Eukaryota; kingdom Metazoa; phylum Chordata; class Mammalia; order Rodentia; family Aplodontiidae; genus Aplodontia; species Aplodontia rufa. The sequence goes on along the minus strand of PVKS010006872.1, from coordinate 6,993 downwards.
ATTTAACCTGTTCCTAACTTCACAGGAATGGCATCATATAGTCCCCAACTAATTGGTAAATAACAATGTAGCCTTTTTAATACAGAAAAGCAAAATAAAGGAAAAAGTACATAATTCCAGAAATATCAAAAAAGCCTTTGAAATTAAAACAATAACAGTAAAACATATTTATCATAAGAGATTTCAAACATTGCAGAAAAGTTTTGGAAAAGTCCTTAACCCTACCCTTTGTCAAAAGTTCCTCATTACAAAGCAAATCCTTTGCTCTGGCTCTTCTCTTGCTCTTCCTTCAGGTATTTACTGGCCTGCTGGATAGTCCCCAATGACTTCTTCAGATCCTCCCTCCACCTCTCCACCCTGCCCTGGTCCCATGGAGACTGACCTCTGCAGGCCTCCTCAATGGGAGGGTCCACCTGGGTTCTGCCAAAGGGAGGCATTAGTTGTAGACAGGAGGGCAAGGGATGAGGTAGGCATGGCACTTATTCACTGGGCGCTCTCCCCTCAACTCACCCGTGTGTGTGTGTGTGTGTGTGTGTGTGTGTGTGTGTGTGTATTTGAGACAGCTACATGTCAGGCAGCTTTTTCCTAAAGCCAGCTTCTCTTTCCAGATGTAGGATTGGCTCCTTCTCCTCGCCTCTTCAGGACTTGATGGGCAGAGATCCCAGCTTTGGTTTGATTCTGCCCACCCAGTTGCTTCAACACTTCTGGTTGGTTTTCCTCAATCCTTCAAACACCTCTATAAACAACCCCTTCATTAAACTCCCCTCAACCGTCCCATTGGAATATGCTGTCTGTCCTCCGCCCACTGACTACCACCCAGGTTAATTTAAACACACTTTATAGGAAACACTTTTGCATCTATTGTATGCATAAGCTCCACACTGCTGCAGGATGATAAACTGTTTCTAGAGGGATTCTTTATTAGCCATCTCTTTGAAATCATAATACTCTGAAGTACCACCTATTTCTAATGAAAGTACACTTCAGTCATCCACACACCTAATTCATTTTGGTCTTTAAACACAATGACAAGTGGTCCAAAGTAAGTAATAAACTATCTTAAAGCTGTTAGACTATTTTTACCATTTGAACTGATTTTAGATCTACTGCCAAATCTCTCTTATTGCAATTTCAGACTTTGTGTACACAGGTGCTTTAGAAAACTCATTTGTTTCTCAGTAAGTCTAGCATGTGCAGGGTATACACAAGCAGAGCTTTGCCAAAGCTTCATTCACAGGGAGCAAGAACAAGCTGGAAAGAGTAGGCCCACTGCTTGAAAGAATAGGAATAAGGCTAACATAAGACGGAGATAATCAAGAAGGCTTTTACTAAGAGTCTTCTACGTGCCAAACACTGTGTTAAACACTTAATAGACATCAACTCTCACATTACTTGCATGAAGTTAGTAGCTAAGCACAATTCACAGATGAAGAAAGTGGTAGAAACATGATTGTAATCCACCCTCTATCTGAATTCAAAGTCCCAATCTTCCAGCTTCAGTCAAGAAGCTCTTAGTCACTCATGTCTTGGGTGAAACCAATATGGCTTTGGTGGAGCTAAAGTTCAAGGGGGTCAAGAAAATAGCCAGAAAACAATTAAGTTGTTTTAAGCATCCAAATCCCTTAACTCAGACAAACCACACTGGGGAAAATAAAGAAACTCAGATGTACCATCAGAACCAACATTCCACTTAAAAGAAAAGACTATGGGAAGAACCAGAGATGCTTACTATACAGAAGTAAAGATCTGAGATGAAGAGAAGGTAACTATCTATGGAGCTCCACGAATGGAGGCTACAGTAGATGGGTCTCTTGAGTTACATGTTCATTCGCTTATTCAAAAATAATTGTTGAGAATCTACAATGTGCCAGACACTGTGTTTGGTGCTAGAGAATACATCAGTGAACAAAAGAGGCGAATCCTCCACTGTCACAGAGCTTATAGTTTTGCAGGAATAGGCAATAGGTAAATAAACAAGAGTATATAACATGTCAGGTATTGATAAATGCTGTGAGAAAGCAAAGCAGGGGACAGAGGCTACGAGGGGACGAGGGAGGGAGCTTGCTTTTATACAGAGTGGTCCGGTTCAGATCTCTGAGAGGGTCTTTCTCTGTAGGGAGGGAGTGAACCCCATGGAATCTGAAGGGATTCATGTGGATATTCAGGAAGCCATTGCTGCAGGTGGAGGGAATGCCACCCTCAAGGACTGTGAGCGAGATGCGTCTTAAATTGTGTTTGAGGAAGCTGTGTACAATCATGCATATGCAAGGGTGGATAAGGAAAGTGGTAAAAATTAAGCTCTCCTACAAGAAGATTTTGAGTAGCGGAAAGACATGCTAGAACGAGCACTTTAGGAGGGTTACTCATGACAGCATTGAAGATAGAGTTGATTGGAAGATGAAGTAAGGGGACATTAAAATACTGCAAAAACAGTCCACATGAAAGAATACTGAATTGATTGAGGTTCGTGTGGCAGTAGAAGTGATCAGTTTCCTGATACATTTTGTAAGTGAACCCTGTAGCATTTATCCTTGAGTTGGATGTATGGTGAGATAATAATGAACTATCAGAGATGATCTGAGATTTTAGAATAAGTAAGATATAGAACAGAAATTCGTTGAAAAAGAGACAACTTCAGAATAGCAGGTTTTTGGAAAAGATCAAGAGTTTATTTCAGACGTGGTGAATTTGTGGTGTCTGTTGAACATCCAAGCAGAGATGTCAAATAAGCAGCTGGCTGTATAGGTCCAGCTTTTAAGGCTTAGGACCTAAACAAATCTCTGTATTAGGAGATATCACTGTATCTATGGTATTTAAAACCACAGAATCAGAGAGCCCTCCCACTTCCAGAAAATTGAGAATTGAGTCCTAGAATATTCCAAAGTTCAGAAGTTAGGGGTTTGAGGAAGAACAACACAAAAAAACATGAAAAAGAACTGTCAGTGATGTAGGTGAACCAAGAGAAGATGACCCCCCTCATTAACAGGCGGAGGAACCACTTCAAGGACAAGATGTGCTCAAACATGGTTAATGTTGCTCATAAACCAAGCAAGATAGGGATAGGGGATCAATTGTAATTTTTGGCAATAGGAAGGTATTTTGCAACTTCAACTAGAGCTGTCGTGGAATAATAAGAACAAAGACCCAAAAGGAGAAAATATGGATTCAGGAGGAGAGAAGAAGGAAACAGAATGTACAGACATCTCTCTCTCTCTCTCACTCTCTCTGTGTGTGTGTGTGTGTGTGTGTGTGTGTGTGTGTGTATGTATGTGTGTGAGTTTTGCTTTAAGGAGGAAGGGAAGAATGGTAGTATACACCATAGGATGAAGATGGTTTGGTTGGTTGGGTGGTTGGTTATTTTCATGCTGATAGGGATGATCTAGTAAAGCAGGATTAAACATTGATAAAGCACACAGAGGAGAATTCTGAAGGTGTGTCCATGAACACAGAAGAGGCTAAAAGTTCTAGAGCACAAATGGAAAGGGTTCCTTAGAGGAAACCAGAGTAGCTCCTATCTGCTTTGTATTTCACAGTTCTGCAGAGAATTTCATTTGGGGGAAACATGAGTGCTTTATTGCTAGTTTTAAAAAAATCCTTCTAACTATATGCTTTATTTATCCCTCAGATGTTCCTATAAGTCATTTTACCCCCATTCCATACATGAGGAAATCGAGGCTTAGAAAATTTACATGATTTCATCAGGTATTCAAAACTTGTATGAAAACCAGGACCCAAACTGGGTCTGACTGACTCCAGAGACCATAAACAATATATTCCCACAGCATTAGAACTTAGAATTCCCTCAGAGGGTCCACCAGCTACCAGCTAATGAGAAAGAGAAACATCATCAAACGTCATCTTAAGATGTCAGGCCAACTTCTCAAGCCCTGGATTTTAAACTCAAAAACAAACAAACCAGCAAACAAAGCCGAATAAAGAAGGACACAACTAGCAAAAGCCTAAGGAATCCCACTTTCAGTTGTGAGGGGGGCAAGAGTAAGTTCTACACCTGGATGCTCTACAGAGAGATCTTTGGGGAAGAGATGGCTCATTTGACAGCGTTTAAAGGCAGAGGGCGAGGAGGGCCTCCGTTCTCAACATTGTCAGGATGGACTGGGAAGGGCTGGGCTCCCAAGCCGGGCTGTGGACCAGAGGGAGCAAATGTTTCCCCTTGAGAAGAAAGCACGGTGACCGAAGTTGAGAAAGGCATTATGGGGCTTCTTTGAGTTTCTAGTCACTTCCATGAACACTTAATAAGCCCCTACAGCATGCAGGTATGATGTTTCATGCTTGGAAAGCAAAGAACAGCCACAGACTTCCCCGAAGTTACTTGCACAATGAATGATTCGAATCCATCGTAAGATTCCGAAATACCTTTATTATTCAGGGTTCTCCAGAGAAACAATCGATTATACCTAAATACAGAGATTCAGAGGTAGAGATATCTTTATATCAAGAGATGAAATTGGCTAACGCAATTGTGGGGGTTGGCAACTGGAAACTTTGTGGGGCAGCCAGCAGGCTGGAAACTCTGGCAGGGATGAGGTTGCAATCTGGAAGCAGAACAACTTCTTTCTTCTCAGAGAAACCTCCAGTTTTCTTCAGGAGATTTTTAACTGATTGGATGAGGCCCACCCACATCATCGTGGGTAATCTACTTAAAATCAAACCGACAAAGCTGTTAACCACATTTACAAAATGGCTTCACAGCAACACCTGGATTCGTGTTTGATTAGGAAACTGGGTACCAGCCAAGTTGAAATGTAAAGCTCACCATCCCAGCATCCTAATCATTTCCGGCTTCAAAAACAGGTATTTTATTTAGAGACATTAGTCTTCTCGAATTATCATTTCCTGATCAGACTTTAAGCTGTAGAACAGCGAGAGGCCAGAGGAGAAGCTGCCTCTGGGCCATTGTACATTAAGGGTAGTTTATAAAGGTTCACTGTAATTAATTTTTATTGTGCAGAAGCAGAAGGCTGGCAAAGTTGAAAGGGTGTAATTTTACAAGTCAAAATAACAAATAAGCAAATACAAATAGTCTCCAACTTTCCCAAGAGCAGAGCAAGGTCCCCAGGTCTTGCTTCTGAATAAAACCTAGCCCCTGACCCCTGCTTCCTCCCAGCAGCCCTGGCTCTTGGACCCTTCTTCCCACCAGGTCCCCAAGGTTCAAATATCCCCAGTCTCAACAACCCTCCTTTTCCCCTCCGCATGGACAATTTTAGGGCTGCCGTCAATCACAAGGAAGAGCCAGATGTAGGTGTTCAACCAGTACTCCCCCAAAGGGCGAAGGAGTTGCCGCAGGCTGGCTGGGGCGTGGGGCCCCCACTGGTTGTGCTTGCTGGGAACAATGAAACCTCTGCTCGGAGGTTCTTTGTTCAGCTCCGGAGCCCTGGGAGCTGAGCTGTGCAGGCACGTGTGCTGGATATTAAGTCTCATTTCAAAGACACTGCAGTGGAGGGGTGACGTGGGAACCTGCGGGGTGCGGCCCTGGAGGCTCCAACCCTCTAAGCATCATTGTGGCCAGGAGATCTCTGTGCTTTGGGGACCATTTTCTTTTCCAGAGGGTGAGGGGCTAAGGGGACGTGGACTTCTTGTGGCAGGAAGCACTGCATGGGGTTTCAGGGAGTCTTGAGTAATGACCAGTGTAGGTTTCTAACGGAGGACTCATTTATCTGGGTGCCAGTGGTGAGCCTGGCTTCCCAAGCTTGAAAATTTAGATTTATTGGGTGCCAGAAATTAGACTGGACCCCATTTAATAGGCCCATGCACCATGAAGGTGAGGGTGGGGGATAAGAGTCAAGAGGGTCCAGTGGATGGTGCAGGATGCAGGGCAGCGTGGGGAGGGGGGAGTCAGTAAAATCTGATTAGCACCATAAAATTCCAGCCACAGCAGGAGGGAAGTACAAGGCTCAGGAGAAACTGGTGGTTTATGAACAGAGCCCAGATCAGATAAATCTGTGGAAGAGAGCAGAGGAGTAGAAACTGGCTTTCTGAACTTAAGGGAGGGGATGCTGGAGAGAGAGAGCTCAAGAGAGAGAGGCCACAGATTCCCCAAGTCTGCATGAAGATAAACCTGCTGTTAGGGGAGGTAGATCGATAAAAAAGCCATTTGCTAGTTACAAAAAGAAAAGAAAAAAGCATATATCTTGCTCAGCCTCTTGCTCTGAAACAGAAGAGAAGCTTTGGGATTTATGGAATGTGGATTTACATAGACCCTGGAATATATAAATACTAGGGCAGTCTTTTAATGTGAAGAAAAAGGCCAGGCCAAGGCAGCAGGGGTGGGAGGAGGTGGAACTGATATCCACACCCTGGGCTCTGGGCCACACTCCCCAAGGGGACATGGGGAATTTATACCCCCTTCTCCTGGTGCCTCAAGCTCTTCATTGCTTTTTTATCTATTCTGTCCCTTGGGCTAGGAGAAGCAATATAAAATGTCTACGTAGGCTTGGTGATATTAAATAGAAAACTACGTAATGCAACACAGCTAATCTGAATCTCTTTACTCACAAGTAGACGTCATTCAGTACTGATTATTTTGTTGTTGTGTAGGGAACCACACTAGATCCATAGAGCAGGAGGATACTTCATTCATATACCATTCATTCAAGAAAAATCTGGGGGTAAAATGATGACTCCCATCCCTAAAGGTGAGACAGACAACTAAAGTCACATCCCTTTGGAGACCTGAAAGAAGGGCAAATGAATTGGACAGTAGAATCACAGAAGCCTTCCCAAAAAAGGTGACTGTCATACTTATGTTTTGGGCACCTGGAACTCACTGGTCTGCTGAAAATTACATGTCTCAGTCACCAACCCAGAGGTTTATATTCCACGTCAGCATACACATCGACTTTTGGAAATGCCTAGATTTCCGGTGATTTTTATTTGTATTGGTCAGTTTTCCATTGCTATCACAAAATACCTGAAACTGAATAAAATAAGAAGAAAACAGGTTTATTTAGCTTACAGTTTTGAAGGTTCAAGAAT